>QRFJ01006351.1:0-26919 GCA_006176705.1 Cocos nucifera | reverse complement strand
GATTGGCGAGCAGTGTCAAGAAAGATGTGGAGCTACAAAGCGTGTTAGTATCTATCAGTGATGTGCTCGAGGACACTGAGAATAGATCCATCAATGACAAACCTCTGCATGGCTGGCTAAGGAAGCTCAGAGATGCTGCTTTTGATGCAGATGACGTGGTGGATGAGTTCCAAAAAAGATTGAGGAAAATAATTGCATCATCCCAAAGGTGCGTGATTTTGTTTTCCCTCAACAACTCAATTATATTTCATCATAAGATTGCTCGCAAAGTAAAAGAGATCATAGAGCAATTGGACCAAATTTCAGAAGAGAGATTGAAATACCATTTGAGTGAGAGATCCATACTGCAGAGACCTTTGGATCGAGAGACCTACTTATTTTTAATCGAATCTGAAATTTATGGCCGGGATGATGATAAAGATCGAGGTCATAAATTTCTTAGTCCATATGGATACCGATAAGGATGTCTCTGTTCTCCCAATAGTTGGTTTGGGTGGAGTTGGGAAGACCATGCTTGCTCGGTTAATCTACAATGATAGAAGGATAGAGGAACTATTTGAACATCGTATGTGGGTTGGGGAGATGAGAAGAGACCCCATAGTAGGTAGAAATAGGGAAGGAGATTGTCCAGAAGGGTTGGTTCAACCATCAGATAATAATATGGATTTAGAGAATATCGGCAATCAGTTTTTCAATAATTTGCTATGGAGGTCCTTTTTTCAGGATGCAAAAAAGGATTCTGATGGTAACGTGACAGTATGCAAGATGCATGATCTAGTCCATGACCTTGCTTGCTGTGTCATAGGGTGTGATGAGGCCATCATCATGGAGGCGGGCAAGGACACAAGTATTCGCATTGATATGTCGCTATTCATCAATTGATTTTAATAACGACAAATCATCAAAATGTTTATAGCTCGCCTGCCTACAAAACAAAGCAATTGAGATCACTTATATTTTTGCCATGTTTCAGAGTTGTAAACATTAGAGAATTCATCTTCTATGTGGTGTCAAATCTTACTTATTTTTGTGTACTGGATCTACAGGGCACAGGACTCAAAAAGTTATCCAGAAGAATAAGCAGGTTAAAGCATCTAAGGTTCCTAGACCTATCAGAAACTTTTATTGAGGCATTACCTAACTTGATTACTTCTCTCTACAACTTGCAAGTGCTGAACCTTTCATTTTGTTGTAATCTCAAAGTTGAACCTTTCATTTTGTTGTAATCTCAAAGAGTTGCCCAAAGACATGAGAAAAATGAGAAATCTCAAATTGATGTTATCATTTGACTCAGATGCCATCCAAGCACTTTACCGCTACTCTCATATTATCCCACTCTCTCTCAAATACAAACCCAAAGCCTATTTCTCCTAGCTTTTTATAGAAGTTCTCGGTACTTGATTTCAGTTCTTCAAAAGAAAATCTAGTTGGTGTTCCTAATACATGACCAGGTTGATCTTCTTCTTCCATATGTAAATTGTTTTTCTCACGAATAAAACAAAATGCTCAACTACAAGGAACACGGTAAATAAAACTCTAGCAGTGGAACCCAGTATTGCTCCAACACCCATTACCTTCCCTCTAGAAGTTGAAGAATACAGTGTCTATTAGTTGTTCCAGGGATAATCTGAACCCTAACATATAGAATTGAATTATAATGAGTTATTGTAAGCTGATTGTTCATCAATGAGAACAATTGCGATGGTAAGAAACAAAAGCCATCAGAAATATTTTGGCCATACTAAAAAATATCAACTTTGCAAGAGCAATTGCCTGCCTGCAACTCTCTTCATTTTTCAGATTAAGGCAAGCAATGGAAAAAAATAATACCATATTCAATAGCCAACAGCAAAAAGAAATAAGTATCATCCTTGAGAGCCAAGAGCTGGTGATCTTGCAATGATTAGCAAGATAGAGAAATCACAAGGAAGCAAACAAGACTAGGCTGCCTATCATCAATCTATCTAAAATAATTCGAATCTCTATTAATTCCACTAGGGCAGCTGCATTACCCATTATTAGAACAAATTTCATGCTCTCCGTACACTATGGGATCGACACAATTATCTAGGTAAAGTTTCATAATGTCATCCACAACATTCCATCCTATTGTTCCCCATTCATAAACTTTCAAATGCCCGTCTAACTCTAGCCTCATATACTGAACTGATGATGCTGAAGGCAAAGTGATATTTTCATCCAGCACACCTGGTTCAGTAATTGCGAGGCTAATGGCAGCCTCGATCTCCGACAAGTCTACCTATGTGACATTAGTAAAGTTTCATAACGCCATCCACAACATTCCATCCTGTTGTTCTTCATTCATAAAACATAATTGATATACCCCATGATAGGGCCGGAATACCATACTTATACCTTATGGTAGGGCCGAAATATATCCAGTGGTCGGGCTAAAATACCACACTTATATGCTATGGTTGGGCTAGAAACAAAATCACGCTCTTGGAAGTCTGCACATCTTGTTAATTATCACTGAATCGAAAGTCTGCACATCTTGTTGCGTAAAAGCATACACACGCTCTTGGATTTGAATTTTTAGATTCTTATCCTTATTTTATTCAGCTTTTAGGATAGGCTATCTCTCAGATCTCTGGGGATACTCATCTATTTTGTGACTTATCTTACCACATTTAAAGTGAGTACCAATGATAGAATTGCATTCATAATCAGCATAAGCTTTACCCCACCTAGAAAATTTGATGCTGTTTGCTAGGCGTAGAGCTATCACTCACTAATTTTTATTCGAACCCCTAGTATATTTACTATTCTATGCGCTTGAGATTCATTCGACCTACTTCATTTCTTTTGATTTTCTTCTCTTTTAGCATGTTCTTTATTGACTTTTATTTCAATTTTTAATGCTTTCTTCATCACATCTATATAAGTAGTTAATTTATAAAGCTCCAATTGCTTTTTAGTTTCTATCCATAGTTTCATCTCAAATTTATGCACTTGATCATGCTCATCCTCGACCAACCTCAGAATAAGGTTCACAATCTTTGTAAATTTAGTTTCATATTATACAACTATCATATTTCTTTATTTTAGATAAATAAATTTTTATTTTTTTGTATCATTACACTTCAAGAAAAATACTGATTAGAAAATGCGCTTCAAAATCTCTCCTAGAAGAGTTGCTCCCCATCATATTTATATTTATGTCCAGTTTGTAAAGTTAGTTGAACACTTTATCTTACAACAAATAAGTTTGCTAACAAATCTTTTCATCATCGCGGCGGCACTCCAAGATGGCAATCATCATCTCCATCTCCATAATTCAATTATGAGCTTTCATAGATTCGATAGTCCCCATGAAAGCTAATGGAGACAACCATTTAAATTCTATAATATTACTTCACTGATCCTGCTGCTCTCCACGTTCCTATGGTGGCGATGTTTGTAGTTGCATTTGTCATTGTTGTAGTAATTATTGGGGCAACTACTGTTGTGATTGCACCATGCTGACTAATATCTTCCTTATTCGGGCCATAATTGATTCTTGTTGCTCCATCTATATATTCCTAATAGGATCAATGACTCTTTTCTGCTGACGAAAACCACCAACCTACTGAGGAGGATTGCAATTCTGATTGGTTTGATATATTTTTAGCAGTACGTCGAGCAGATTTTTTTATCCGACATGGAGTCATCTTAATCTTGTATGAACAACGAGCTTCCCAAAATTCTTTTACAAATTTGAATATCTAAAATCATACTTTTATCAAATTTTAATCATGATTATTTTCAAAATAAAATCCTAAATTCTAAAATCCTTATAGCTGACATCGAAATGGATCGATTTAGGACATTCAATTGATCAACCATAAATCAAGGATCATGCTAGGGTGGTAGGATGCAATTGATGATGAAATCTAATAATGATAGGCTTGATCAAGGTGAGGGCTGGCTATTCAATAGTCAAAAGTCAGGATCCTTTCATCAAGGTCTATTAAGATTGTTGAATGTTTTTTCTATGATTTAAAAAAGTCTAAAAGAAAAACATAATCTTGAGGGAGACACTTTTAGTGGTAGAAACTTATAGAGAGAGAAAGTATGACTTTCTAGAGATAAACTAGAAAGAGAAAGCAGAGAGTGGAAGATAAGAAGAAGAGGGAAGAGAGAGAAACTCTCTCTATCCATTTTTTTCTATTATTTTTCTTTATTTTTTTACTTTCTTTCTATCTTTTTCTTCTTTTCCTCTCGTTCTCTCTCTTTCTTTGGTCCTATGGTGAAATATGGGATTACTTCATTTATTTTTGGATTAGGGGAGCACCGTCAAAATAGCTTTCGTCGGTAGTGATTGGGGCTATGATGATGTAGTTAAAAGATCCAGACTGACAGTCTAAGATGACTATCGGTACTAGATAAATCAACAAACGAATGGGCAGAAGCCAGGGTAAAATAAAGATTAGGATTTCTATGAAAAATCTGGTGATTGCCCACCAAAAATCAAGGTTCATAGGCTAAGGAGGATGGCAAACCAAATAATCTTAAAAATTAGAGCATCCTACTTAGGTTCCGATGATGGTTGGCCCGTGCTTTCGATGAACACGATGAAGCACCTTCCGAGAGAAGAAAAGGAGAGAACTCTAATGAACCTCCAGCTTGGGCCTCGATTTTTTATGGAAAGAAGAGGGAAGCCCTCTTCTCTTAAAATTGGGCTAGAGGGGAGGAGTTAAACTCCTCCCAATGGTTGTATTCGACTCTGATCAAGAGTAGATTGGTGAAGGAAGAGAACTCCAATGGGAGTTCAACTCTTTCGCCCAGCACGTGCACAGCATGTGCTGGCCCTCTTTTTTTTTAGTACTCTAAAATTCATGATAAATTCTTTTTGGGTTGTTTCTCATTTTTATGGTTGGATCAGGCCCAAATTGTTTGGGCTTGGGTGTCATATTCTCTTTTGTAAAATGAAATTTCATCATCAAAATTTTTCTTGCCCAGTCTTCAAAAATTTAGGGTTACTTCTTTCTCAGATCATAATCATCCTATAATTTCATGATCAAGTCTTTCATTACGATATCCCTTGAATCAAATTATTATTCTGATCAGCTTGAAAAAAATTCAGACCCTATTGCTTTCAATGTACACTCTGATTCAAATCCATCAATATACTTATCTCAAATCTAAGTTTCTAAGTTATGTCAAAATTAATATTAGTTATCATCCCAATGCCCCTAGTGCCTTCCTACTAACACTGATGTTTGATTTTGTGTCATGATTTTTTCATATATGCTCTGATATCATATTAATTATCACACACATCCATCCGAGATCATGAATCAAGAGTTCATGTTAACCACCCATGATTGTGGAGAATACTCTCTATAAGCAAGCAAGTTATCCCAACATGATATCATATGCATCACAAAGAAGATAATTTGAATAACTAAAAGTTAAAATTTAATTAACTAACAAATCCAACTATAAAATAACATTCAAAAGTCCAACATCCATTGAATCTCAAATAATAGTCCTATAAATTATAATAATAAATCCAAATCTAAACTATGTTGATATTGTCAAAACTTATTTCTAATTTTCAAAGTAGTACCCACATCTATAACTAAGCATTTAAATCTGAAAAAAAAAATAATGAGATTGATATCTAGTAAGCATTAAATATCTTAAATTGAAAATTCAAGTGATAACAAAGGATGCGATAGTCAAAATATAATTAAGCATTAGTCGGTACGCAAACATGATCAAATTTTATTTTTAAAACATAAATTCAAAAATATTAGTATCCATCAAATTTTCATGCACATAATCACATATAATATATGAAATCAATAATATAGATAGAGGCCTCAATGGCTCGATGCACGAACTATCAAATGAACTATACATCTAATGGTTTGGTAGGAACCTCAATGGATTAAAGATCGATGCTGTGAACCATCTTAATGATCCTTCAGTTCACTTTTGTCCAATCTAACACTTCCAAAGCATTGGGGATAGCAATAAGCTCCTCACATATGATTCTTATTTCATAACTAGAGAAATCAATTTTTTGAGCACTTAGTGAGAGGTTGTTGTTTCAAGTCTAGCAAAATTGGTATATGTATTGCAAGCATCAATGCTTTTAATTGTTTCATTCACATGAAGCAAAGGTGTCTAAATATTTTTTCAATGTAATCATTGTTTATGGATGTATAACGTCTATCAATGGTATGCTCACAATTTCTAACTAGAGTCAAATTGATAGTTCTTAGGTTTTTTAAAAAGATGTTTGTTAGCTAACGCTTTAGATAAGAGGTTATTTAGAGGGATGTTTCTTAATTTACGTGATCTTATAAAGAAAGGCTTAACTTGACGAGACATGATGAAAGAACTTTGACTTAAGACTTGGTTCACCAAAAAGGGGGTAGGCACATGCCTCACTACTTTAGCCATGATATCTATCCTACCATCATAAATTATAACTTTTAAAATATAAAATCAGTGAAAAGCAAGACATCGCCATAAAGATTATTAAGTTATACATGCCATTCGAGTGTATGTTTCTTTAAGAATAGTCTTCCACAGAAATTGCAATAATCTTTAAAATCATTTATTTTTTTCAAAATAATTTTCTTCACGACTAGTAACCAATAGATATTAAGAGCCCAAGATAACAGAAAAAGATTAATTCATACCTTCTTATTACATTGATGGTATTAAAATTATCCTTGTTTCCTTTCCCATCACCTTATTCCCATTATTCAACTTTTGAAGGGTGCCTATCAAAACATTTAACGGATCCTATTATTCTCAAATATGTTAGAGAATAATGGCTCCCAAGTCACTTAATCCAGCGGTATTAATTAAGATGCCATGAAAAAATCGAACAAAACAAAATGTTACCATCCTATTAAGATATAAGAAACTCTTGGTAAAATAACTCAATAAATAATGCCTAATGGCAATTAAAGGAAACAAAACCCCCTTTAGACAACTGTTATTACTCAATAAAAGAAATTTTTTGGACAAATATAAATTCGAACCCCTAAGACATATTCTTAGACAAGATCAAGAAATTTGATATGGCTTCCTCTTCCTCTTCCAATGCCAATAAAATTTTTATGGCCATCATAGTTCTTGCTATGTTCTTTGCTTATGGTATGTTTTTTTTTTCTATTTCAGTATAGAAAATTGAAAAAATATGTAGACATGAAGGACTTAAAATGCATCATTCTCTTTTGTTTAATATTTCATGTAGCACACCTCAGTTTTCTCAGATTTTCTAAATATTTGTTCATGCAAGAATAAATATACATGCTAATTCAAAAATTATTTTGTTGTCACAGCACAAGCAAGATATTATTGTATTGCATTATGTGACGTGGAAACCAAAAGTTGCAATGGATCATGCCATAGCTTGGGATATGAAAAAGGACAATGTGTGGCACCACTTTATGAACTTTGTTGCTGTATATATTAAATATTGATCAATATTTTGGATTAAAAAAATCCATACCACACCTGTATTTCACCCATCATTTCCTACTTGATGGTGAGTTATATATATAATTAATGTATTACAAAATGTCAAGTGGACATAAATGAAAAATCTTTAGAGATTTCAAAATAATTGACATATCATAATTATTTTTATCTTTTATTATTCTTTTACGAAGGCAATTTATCAATTCCCAAAAGGTTTGATGAGATTTGGCTTCATCGATATCTATTCTAGTTAGGATATATAATTAGAAAATATTTATATTGATTTAAGAAATGCTAGCATATTATATGATTTTATCTTTAACAAGATATTTTGTGATTGTATGTTGGCAATTAGCAGCTATCACGTATTTTATTTAGAAAAATAATTGTATAGCTATCTATTTCTATTTGATGATGCAAGCTAATCATTTGGATTTGTGACACAAAATATCAAACCTATCAAAAAATCCAAGAACAACAAGTTGGTAAAAGTAGGAAGAAAAGACATGAAAGAAGAAAAACTATTATTATGCATGTAAAATTAATATAATTATGCATGTTGCTATAGCCTTGCCCTAGTAATTCTTGATATTTTTTGCATAGACTTCAATGTTGCTTGATAGCTACTCAATAAAAGTACTCATGCTGCATCACTAATTAAAGCAAAAATTATCTCAGAAGAAGCCACAACTCAACACCCATGCACGTGCTCACATAATATACAAGCATATATATATATATATATATATATAGTTCCATTAATCGGGTTTCTTTCTTGTGTCTTGTAGAGTTGTAAGGATGCGTGATGAACGAATAGGTGAAGAGTGTTGGCTAGGTCTATAGCCATATCCAAACAAACCATTGCCAAGTTGATCACAAACCATTTACAAATAGTTTAGATATTTAAGGCCATATATTTGTAGAAAAAGCTTATATGAATATATAAATATATGCTCTTGTCGTTAATTTTATAATCATTATTCATGAATAGTTTATTAAATTTTATATTTTTTTTAAATTTAGAAAATATTGAATAAAACTAATATGTGAGGATCCATGCAAATAAATGCTCAATCTTTTACCACTACTAACCCTACTGTAATTATAGAAAGTTTATGGCTAGACTTAAAATACAACTGGCTCCATCCAATACATGCACTATTAAACAAATTTGCTTATTAAAAATCCTTTAGCTATAATAGCTTATGTGGGAATCTCGAATTAGCATCTCTTATTCAATCTCTTAAATCACTAAAATTAATAAATCTTATAAATTAATAATAAAATAAAATCTAAAATCTAAATAATCTATCTTAAATGAAAACTATTGACTAACTATCTAAGTGAAATAAATAATCTTTTGGACTAAGATATCTCTTAAATACATATGATAATAGAGGTATGGAGAGATTTAAAAATAATTAATTTATTCATTAAGTTTGTTAATTAGTTGGTCATGATGAATGCTAGTACATTTATAGGCCCCTATCCTATACAATGACAAAACTTTTAGCATATTTATAACCTCTCACTCTATTTTGTGCAAAATTAATTCAAGACAGAGACCCTTTATTATTAATAACATAATTTAATTGTAATGCCAAAACTTGACTAGTTGAATCAATTTTGAATTAATTATGACCATAGCCTAAGCACAAAATTCATTTTAACTTAGCATGGTGAGGGTCATTTGATCTGGCCTAGTTCTTTCATTTTTTCAATTCCTAGTTTTATGAAATTAAATAGTTTGCATAAATTCCACCTAGTTTAGAGGATGAAATAATAATGAACACTTATAATTTCAGATGCATAAAAATAACACATTTGATGAACCTCTCATAAGGAACAATCAAGGCAACTGGATGGTTTGTCATAGCATGGTGGTAATAAGAAAATGGCAGCTTAATCCTGCATTATTGCACCCCCAACCCGAGATCATGAATCAAGGGGTTATGGCAACAACCACAAAATTATGAAGAACACTCTCCATAAATATACAAGGCATCTCACCAGGAAATTGAATGAATCATCACAATGGAATTTAAATAACTAAATGTCAAAGTTCATTTAACTAACAAATTCAATTGATAAGTAAAATTTAAAAGTCTTACATCCATTCAACCCCAAATAATAGTCTTATAAAATATAATAATAAATCTAAATCTAAACCATATTGATAGCTCTATAAGTAATGAATACCTTGGCTGGATATTTAAATGATAATAGAGGATGGAGAGTTAAAATATAATTTATCATTAGTTGGTGTACAAGCATGATCAAATTTTTTTTCAAAATAAAAATTCAGTAACTAGTGTCTTTAAAATACTCATATTCAAAATTACACATTTAATTCAAAAAAAATCATACTCAATAATCTGATTGAATCTTTAACTATGACCATGTATACTAATATTATATGGCCGTAAACCAAACATATACCCCACGATTGGGCCAGAATACCATACTTATACCTTATGGTGGGGCCGAAATATATCCTATGGTTGGGCTAAAATACCATACTTATATGCTATGGTTGGGCTAGAAACAGAATCATGGGCTCAGTAATAGTCCAAGCACTAATGCATAACCCCCAATTGGCAGGATTCATAATATAGTCAGACTGAGAGTCTAAATCTGATTTGTATCAAAACTTTTTTCTAGAATAATAAATATTTCATAATCAAATCAAAATTAATATGCATATATGATTTTTGATCAATAAATAATTATAGTAATAATAGGAGAAATACTATTCTAAAATTTTATGTCAATTTTCATTCAAAATATATTTTCATAGATTCATAAATCATATATAAATTCATTAATAATTTGTTCAATCTTCATGATTATATAAATGAAAAATCTAGAGAAGGTCAATCATTACTTATCTTATGAGCAAAATCAATTCATCAGTCTAATTAATTCCAAGAACCTATCTCAGAGCCCATTACCACTGAATCGGAAGTCTGCACATCTTGTTGCATAAAAGCATAGACACGTCCTTGGATCTAGGATTTTTAGATTCTTATCCTTATTTTGTTCAGCTTTTAGGGTAGGCTGACTCTCAGATCTCTAGGGGCACTCATCTATTTTGTGATCTATCTTACCACATTTAAAGTGAGTACCAATGATAGAACTGCATTCATAATCAGCATAAGCTTTACCCCACCTAGAACATTTGATGCTATCTGCTGGCATAGAGCTGTCACTCACTGATCTTTGTTTGAATCCCTAGTGTATTTACTATTCTGCGCTTGAGATTCATTCGGCCTACTTCATTTCTTTGGATTTTCTTCTCTTTTAGCATGTTCTTCATTGACTTTCATTTCAATTTTTAATGCTTTCTTCACCACATCTATACAAGTAGTTAATTTACATAGCTCCACTTGCTTTCTAGTTTCTATCCTCAGTTTCATCTCAAATTTATACACTTGATCACGCTCATCCTCGACCAACCTTAGAATAAAGTTTGCAAGCTTGGTAAATTTAGTTTCATATTCTACAACTATCATATTTCATTATTTTAGATAAATAAATTTCTATTCTTTTTATGTCATTACACTCTAAGAAAAATACTGATTAGAAAATGCCCTTCAAAATCTCCCATAGAAGAGTTGCTCCCCATCATATTTATATTTATGTCTAGTCAGTACCATTAGTTGAAACACTTTATCTTATAATAAATAAGTTTTCTAACAAATCTTTTCATCATCACGACACTCCAAAATAGTAATCATGATCTCCATCTCCATAATTCAATTATCAGCTTCCACAGATTCAATAGTCCCCATGAAAGCTAATGGAGACAACCATTTAAATTCTACAATATTACTTCACTAATCCTGCTGCTCTCCACATTCCTATGGTGGCGATGTTTGTAGTTGCACTTACCATTGTTGTAGTAATTATTGTGGCAACTACTATTATGATTGCACCATGCCGACTAATATCTTTCTTTTTCGGGCCATAATTGGTTCTTGCTGCTCCATCTATATATTCCTAATAGGATCAATGACTCTTTTCTGCTAAGGGATACCACCAACCTACTGAGGAGGATCGCAATTCTATTGGTTTAATATATTTTTAGCAGTACATCGAGCAGACTTTTTTATCCGACATGGAGTCATCTTAATCTTGTATGAACAACGAGCTTCCCAAAATTCTTTTACAAAATTGAATATCTAAAATCCTACTTTTATCAAATTTTAATCATAATTATTTTCAAAATAAAATCCTAAATTTTAAAATCCTTATAGCTGACGTCAAAATGGTTCAATTTAGGACATCCAATTGATTAACTATAAATCAAGGATCATGCTAGGATGGTAGGATGTAATTGATGGTAAAATCTAATGATGATAGGCTTGATCAAGGTGAGGGCTGGCTATTCGATAGTCAAAAGTCAGGATCCTTTCATCAAGGTCTATTAAGATTGTTGAAGGTTCTTTCTATGATTTAGAAAAGCCTAAAAGAGAAACATAATCTTGAGGAAGACACTTTTAGTGGTAGAAACTCATAGAGAGAGAAAATATGATTTTCTAGAGATAAATTAGAAAGGGAAGAAGAAGGAAGCCCTCTTCCCTTAAAATGGGCTAGAGGGGAGGAGTTAAACTCCTCCCTGATCAAGAGTTGATTGGTGAAGGAAGAGAACTCCAATGGGAGTTCAACTCTTCTGCCTAGCAAGTGCCCAGCATATGTTGGCCCTCTTTTTTTTTCTAGTGCTCTAAAATTCATGGTAAATTCTTTTTGGGTTGTTTCTTTTTTTGTGTCTAGATCAGACCCAAGTTGTTTGGACTTGGGTGTCACATTCTCTTTTCTAAAAAAAAAATTTCATCATCAAAATTTTTCTTGCCCAGTCATAAAAAATTTAGGGTTACATCTTTCTCAGATCATAATAATCCTATAATGTAATGATCAAGTCTTTCATTATAGTATTCCTTAAATCAAATTATTGTTCTGATCAGCTTGAAAAAAATTTAGACCACAATGCTTTCGATGTGCACTCTGATTCAAATCCATCAATATACTTGTCTCAAATCTAAATTTCTAAATTATATCAAAATTAATATTAGTTATCATCCCAATGCCCCTAGCGCCTTCAAATCAACACTCATGTCTGATTTTTTGTGTCATGATTTCTCCACTTATGCTCTGATATCATATTAATTATCGCACACACCCATCCAAGAACGTGAATCAAGGATTCATGTCAACCATCCATGCTTGTGGAGAACACTCTCTACAAGCATGCAAGTTATTCCCAACACGATATCATATGCATTACAAAGGAAGATAATTTGAATAACTAAAAGTTGAAATTTAATTAACTAATAAATCCAACTGAAAAATAACATTCAAAAGTCCAACATCCATTGAACCTCAAATAATAATCCTATAACCTATAATAACAAATCCAAATCTAAATTATGTTGATACTATCAAAACTTATTTTTAATTTTCAATGTAGTACCCACATCCATAACTAAGCTTCTAAATCTGAAAAAGCAAAAAAGAATAATGAGATTGATAACCCAATAAGCAATAAGCATCTTAAATAGATAATTCATGTGACAACATGGGATGCGATAGTCAAAATATAATTAATCATTAGTCGGTATGCAAACATGATCAAATTTTATTTTCAAAACATAAATTTAAAAGTATTAGTATCTATCAAATTTTCATGCACATAAGCACATACAGATTTTAAAATAATTGATAGGAACCTCAATGGATTAAAGATCATGCTGTAAAACATCTTGATTTTTATTTACTTTTATTATTCTAAAGTTTATAGCTAAGGCAATTTTATGAGCTCTTATCAATTGCCAAATTGGTATATGTATTGCAAGCATCAATGTTTTAATTGTTTCATTCACTTGAGAAAGATTTAAATTTTTTCCATTGGCTTCATCGATGCTCATAATTTCTAACTATCAAATTGATAGTTCTAGTTAGAACATATAATTTAGAAAATATTTATATTGATTTAAGAAATGCTAGTATATTATATGGTTTTATCCATTTAAGAAGTGTATTTTGTGGTTGTATGTTGAAGCAACTAGCAGCTATCACGTATTTTATTTAAAAAAATAATTATGCAGCTATCAATATCTATTTGATGATGCAATCAAGCTAATCATTTTTCATTGCCATCATAGATTTCTTTGTTATGACACAAAAAAATATCAAACATGCTATCAAAAAATTCAAAAACAATAAGTTGGTAAAAGCAGGAAGAAAAAGACATGAAAGAAGAAAAACTATTATTATGCATGTAAAATTATTATAATTATGCATGTTACTATAGCTTTGTCCTAGTGATTCTTGATTTTTTTTGCATAGACTCCAATGTTGCTTGATAGCTACTCAATAAAAGTACTCATGCTGCATCATAAATTAAAGCAAAAATTATCTCAGGAGAAGCCACAACTCCTCACCATGCACGTGCTCACATAATATACAAGCATATATATATATATATATATATATTAGTTCCATTAATCGGGTTTCTTTCTTGTCTCTTGCGGAGTTGCAAGGATGTGTGATTAAGGAATAGGTGAAGAGTGTTGGCTAGGTCTATAGCCATATCCAAACAAACCATTGCCATGTTGATCACAAACCATTTACAAATAGTTTAGATTTATAAGGCCATATATTTGTAGAAAAAGCTTATATGAATATATAAATATATGCTCTTGTCATTAATTTTATAATCATTATTCATGAATAGTTAATTAAATTTTATATTTTTTTAAATTTAGAGAATATTGAATAAAACTAATATGTGAGGATCCATACAAATAAATGCTCAATCTTTTACCACTACTAGACCTACTGTAATTATAGAAAGTTTATGGCTAGACTTAAAATACAACTGGCTCCATCCAATAGCTGCATTGTTAAATAAATTTGCTTATTGAAAACCCGACAGGTCTGGCCTTGAAGTACTAGACTTAGACCCGAATGGATCCTGGATATCCAGACCTGGTTCTGGGACCCGAGATCGGGGTTCGACCGTGGCCCATCGGCGAGCGAATCTCACAGTGGAGAGGGAGAGGCAGCGAGGGACTAAGAGAGGAAGAAACCCAGGGAGGGAGACTGAGAGAGGGAGAGAGGGGAGGTGGCGTGGGCGAGATCGAGGATCCGACCGCGGTCCATCGGGAGATTTGAGGGGGTGCGGGCAAGATCGGGGTCTGGCCATGGTTCGCTGGGAGATCCGAGGGGTTGCAGGTGAAGGTCCAGTAGGAGATCCGAGGGGGAGCAGGCGAGATCAGGGTTCCGATTGCGAATCCACCGAGGAGATCCGAGGGAGCAGTGGGCGATGGTCCGTCGAGAGATCCGAGGGGGCATGGAAGAGATTGGGGTCCAACTACGGTCTGCTGGGAGATCGGAGGGGGCACGGGCGATGGTCCGCTGGTGAGGGAGGGAGGCTGAGAGAGGGAGGGAGGTGGTCCGGCCTCACCGACGAGGGAGATCGAGAGAGGGAGAGAGGGAGCGAGCGGGTCCAGCCTCACCGATGAGGGATTGAGAGAGGGAGGGAGAGGGTCTAGCCTCGCTGGCGAAGAAGATCAAGAGAGGGAGAGACTGAGAGAGAGAAGGAGGGGGTCCGGCCTCGTCGACGAGGGAGATCGAGAGAGAGATGGGGAGAGGAGGGGGGACCAGAGATGGGAGACCGACAAAGGGAGAGAGTTAGAATGAGTGATATCTAGATTTTTTATTATGTTTAATATATATATATTATTTGGGTCTGGATATTAAATATCCAGACCCTACCCATTTATGTTATGATTTATCGGGTTTGGGTTCGAGTTCGGGTAAACGGGTCTAATACTAATACCAGACCCAGACCGTTGGATAAATACTCGTGGGTCCTGGGTCTGGACTCGACCCATTGACACCTCTACATCCAATGCCTGTGCTCTTGGGATACCAAGCTCCCAAAAACTAAACTAAAATGTTTTCATGAATTCTTTGCCACAATAACGTTGAAGGTTGGTGTAGCTACGTGACATGTTTCGATTAGGATGGATTAATTTTTCACTAAACCCAACAAATGGTAGATTCATGGTATAAAATATTATTACATATAAAACTAGTCAAAGACCTGCATGTTGCATGGGATGAATAATTATAGTCTATAATTATTAATTTTTTTATAATAAATATTCTTTAACTTTTTTTAATATTTTATTTTATTTTTTATATATATTATATTTTTATTATTTTATAAAATAATATTTTATTATTTTTTTCTTTTTCTTCCTTCCTTCCTGTTCTTATACCTTCTCCGCACTTGTTGGTGCCGCCCCACCATGGCTCCCCATCTCTCTCGGCAAATATCGATCCCGATCGCACCTCGATCCCTTCTATTCTTCTCATACCTTCTTCGCGCCCGTCAATGCCACCCCACCACCACTTTCCTTCTCTCTTGACAAACGCTGATCTCGATCGCACCCCCTGATGCCCCTACCGATATCGCTGCCCCCAGCACCACCATTGGCCCTCTTTTCTCCTCCCTTGCCTCCTGCCCGGCCCCCTTTCTGCCGCTACTAACATCTCCCATCCCGACCATCCCTCCTTTGCTCGGCTTCCTTTGTGTGCTCTTACATTTTGAATTTCGCTCATGCCACTCTATGGCCCAGTAGGAGGGCCGATCTTCGGCGGCACTACCGACTGCTGAAGCCATGGTGCGGGTCTCGTAGTTGCGCACCTTCTTGTAATCGCGAAGATGGTTGTCCCACTTTTCGTCGCACTGCTTCTAGTTCCGAAGGCAGGTGCTATTCCAATAATAGTTCTAGACCCACTTCCACTGCTGCTCTGCAGAGTTGGGGGTGGTCGTCAAAAGCTTCCTAGAGTTCGAAAAAGAGAAAAGAAAGAAGATAGGTAGATCAATATTATATAGAGAGAAAGTGGAGAGGGAAAGAAGAGAGATAAGAGAGAAAATCTTTTTCATTCTTTTCTTCCTTTCTCCCTTTTTTTTCTCTTTCTAAAATCCAATAATCTTAATAGAGATTGAAAATAGGAGAGAGGAAAAGAGAGAGAAAATTAATTTTTTAGAGAGAGAAAGATTCAAGATCAGAGATGGAAGAGAGCAAAGATAGAGAAATTCTTTCACTTTTTTTATTTTTTTTTCTTTTTTTTCAATTTTCTCTTTTTCTTTTCTTCTTCATTTTTCTTCATTCATTTAGGAAAAAATAGGGGATCTATGGATCCACATCTCCTCTTCCACCAATGCCACAGAGAATCCATCAGAACAGGTGGCGAGGCTTCCTCCCATGGTGGCGCAGCCGCGGCTCCCCTGATCAGAGCTCGTCGGTGATGGACGGTGTCGGGCGGTGCCAAAAAAATCATGAAAAGGAACGGCCAAAATAGAGCTCATAGAAATCCAAGTTATCCCCCAAAAATTCAGTGCATATATCATAGAAATCACTATAAAAAAATCAGAGATAATGTTTCTTAAGGGATTACCTAGCTTTCAGTGATGTTGGGGCCACGATTTGATCGACACTTGTCTTCAAATATGAGAATAGGAACCGAACAGAATTAAAAAAAGTTAGGAAGAAAATCGATGAATCCCAACAATGAAAGGTTGTGGAACAGAGAGGAGTTTCAATTTATAGAGATTAATTCGAGTTTTAGATGAAATAAAATTTCATTTATGGATCGGAAGTGGATTCTCAAAGGGAGAATAAGTCCTCTATCCTTGCCCTATCCTCCCCCCCCTCCCCCCTTTTCTTTCTTTTTTTCTTTCTCTTTTTTATGCTTTAGGAGTCATGCGCACAGGCCACCACCATTAATTGCTAACCCTCCACATCCAATTGACTCCTCAAACCTGGCAGCCATCGTGGTGCTCTCGACCGTCTCTCCCATGATTGAAGCCTCATCCTCTCCTCCTCCCACCGCTGACTCCTTGACATTCGGAAAGGATTTGGAATCACCGATCATGGCCTTATTCGGCACGATCTCAATGGCCACCTCATTATCATCGCCTAAATTGGAGGCAGGGGAGACGACGGCGGCCTGGAGGTCATCAGCGATAGGGGTCTTGAGGAGAGCGAGGCCGAAGTCGGTGATCTTGGCGGAGAGGTAGGCATCGAGGAGGATGTTGCTGGGCTTGATGTCACTGTGGATGACTAGGGGTTCGCACATGGTGTGGAGGAACTGGAGGCTACGAGGCGATGTCGAGCACCACCGAGAACCGACGGCCCCAGTCCATCAACTCCGGGCATAGCCAGTCGAGCAACACATCATGGAGGCTCCCATTGTGCATCAACTCATTCTCTAGGAGCAGCCTCCACCCTATCCTAATGCCGACGGTGGAGGCTTCCACCACCTCCTCCTTGTGCGCCTCCTGCCGTCATCACCACCACTGGCAACAGTGCTTCTTGTCGGAGCTGCAGTAGCTGAGAAGAGCCACCACCCATCCATAGTTTGGGGAGGATGCCATGGCGAGCATCTTGCCAATGAGGGCGAGCTCGTTTTGGAACTCATGCTCTCCCTGGAGGGAATCAAAGTCCATAAGCTTGACGATGACCTCCTGGCCGAAGGGAAGGCCACTATGGAAAATGGGTCCGAACCTACCCTGGCCATTCTTATGGGAGGGGGAGAAGGAGGTAGTGGCATGGTGGAGTTGGGAGTAAGCAAACTGGTGGAGGGATTGCTTGGTGGGTGAAGGGAACATTGGCAATATAGGAGAACAGCCAGCATGGTGATTGATGCAGAAAATAAAAAAAAGATAAAAAAGTTGGAGCTCAACATGTAGCGTATTGAAAGAATTTTAACTTGCTGAGTTGGCAACACCATAATACTCCTCCAAGATATTATTTTATATATATACTACATTGGATTTGAATTTTTAGATTCTTATCCTTATTTTGTTCAGCTTTTAGGACAGGCTACCTCTCAGATCTCTGGGGATACTCATCTATTTTGTTACTTATCTTACCATATTTAAGGTGAGTACCACTGATAGAATTGCATTCATAATCAGCATAAGCTTTACCCCACCTAGAAAATTTGATGCTGTTTGCTAGTGTAGAGCTATCACTCACTAATTTTTATTCGAACCCCTAGTATATTTACTATTCTACGCTTGAGATTTATTCGACCTACTTCATTTCTTTTGATTTTCTTCTCTTTTAGCATGTTCTTTATTGACTTTTATTTCAATTTTTAATTTTTTCTTCATCACATCTATATAAGTAGTTAATTTATAAAGCACCAGTTGCTTTTTAGTTTCTATCCATAGTTTCATCTCAAATTTATGCACTTGATCATGCTCATCCTCGACCAACCTCAGAATAAAGTTTGCAAGCTTTGTAAATTTAGTTTCATATTATACAACTATCATATTTCTTTATTTTAGATAAATAAATTTTTATTTTTTTATATCATTACACTTCAAGAAAAATGCTGATTAAAAAATGCCCTTCAAAATCTCTCTCAGAAGAGTTGCTCCCCATCATATTTATATTTATGTCCAGTCCATATAGTTAGTTGAACACTTTATCTTATAACAAATAAGTTTCCTAACAAATCTTTTCATCATCGTGGCACTCCAAGATGGCAATCATCATCTCCATCTCCATAATTCAATTATCAACTTTCATAGATTCGATAGTCTCCATGAAAGCTAATGGAGACAACCATTTAAATTCTATAATATTACTTCACTGATCCTGCTGCTCTCCACGTTCCTGCGATGGCAACGTTTGTAGTTGCATTTGTCATTGTTGTAGTAATTATTGGGGCAACTACTGTTGTGATTGCACCATGCTGACTAATATTTTCCTTATTTGGGCCATAATTGATTCTTGTTGCTCCATCTATATATTCCTAATAGGATCAATGACTCTTTTCTACTGATGGAAACCACCAACCTACTGAGGAGGATTGCTATTCTATTGGTTTGATATATTTTTAGCAGTACGTCGAGCAGATTTTTTTATCCAACATGGAGTCATCTTAATCTTGTATGTACAACGAGCTTCCCAAAATTCTTTTACAAATTTGAATATCTAAAATCATACTTTTATCAAATTTTAATCATGATTATTTTCAAAATAAAATCCTTAAATTCTAAAATCCTTATAGCTGACATCGAAATGGATCGATTTAGGACATTCAATTGATCAACCATAAATCAAGGATCATACTAGGGTGGTAGGATGCAATTGATGATGAAATCTAATAATGATAGGCTTGATCAAGGTGAGGGCTGGCTATTCAATAGTCAAAAGTCAGGATCCTTTCATCAAGGTCAATTAAGATTGTTGAATGTTTTTTCTATGATTTAAAAAAGCCTAAAAGAAAAACATAATCTAGAGGGAGACACTTTTAGTGGTAGAAACTTATAGAGAGAGAAAGTATGACTTTCTAGAGATAAACTAGAAAGAGAAAGCAGAGAGTGGAAGATAAGAAGAAGAGGAAAGAGAGAGAAACTCTCTCTATCCTTTTTTTCTATTATTTTTCTTTATTTTCTTACTTTTTTTCTATCCTTTTCTTCTTTTCCTCTCGTTCTCTCTCTTTCTTTGGCCCTATGGTGAAATATGGGATTACTTCATTTATTTTTGGATTAGGGGAGCACCGTTAAAATAGCTTTCGTCGGTAGTGATTGGGGCTGTGATGATGTAGCTAAAAGATCCAGACTGATAGTCTTAGATGACTATCGGTACTAGATAAATCAACAAACGAATGGGCAGAAACCAAGGTAAAATAAAGATTAGGATTTCTAAGAAAAATCCTATGATTGCCCACCAAAAATTGAGATTCATGGCCTAAGGAGGATGGCAAACCAAATAATCTTAAAAGTTAGAGGATCCTACTTAGGTTTTGATGATGGTTGGCCCATGCTTTCAATGAACACGCTGAAGCACCTTCCGAGAGAAGAAAAGGAAAGAACTCTGATCAACCTCCAGCTTGGGCCTTGATTTTTTATGGAAAGAAGAAGGAAGCCCTCTTCTCTTAAAATTGGGCAAGAGGGGAGGAGTTAAACTTCTCCCAATGGTTGTATTCGACTTTGATCAAAAGTTGATTCGTGAAGGAAGAGAACTCCAATGGGAGTTCAACTCTTCTACCCAGCACGTGCACAGCATGTGCTGGCCCTCTTTTTTTTTTTAGTACTCTAAAATTCATGATAAATTCTTTTTGAGTTGTTTCTTATTTTTATGGCTGGATTAGGCCCAAGTTGTTTGGTCTTGGGTGTCATATTCTCTTTTCTAAAATGAAATTTCATCATCAAAATTTTTCTTGCCCAGTCTTCAAAAATTTAGGGTTACTTCTTTCTTAGATCATAATCATCCTGTAATTTCATGATCAAGTCTTTCATTATGACATCCCTTGAATCAAATTATTATTCTGATCAGCTTGAAAAAAATTCAGACCATAATGCTTTCAATGTGCACTCTGATTCAAATCCATCAATATACTTATCTCAAATCTAAGTTTCTAAGTTATGTCAAAATTAATATTAGTTATCATCCTAATGCCCCTAGTGCCTTCCTACTAACACTGATGTTTGATTTTGTGTCATGATTTTTTCATATATGCTCTGATATCATATTAATTATCACACACATCCATCCGAGATCATGAATCAAGAGTTCATGTTAACCACCCATGATTGTGGAGAATACTCTCTATAAGTAAGCAAGTTATCCCAACACGATATCATATGCATCACAAAGAAGATAATTTGAATAACTAAAAGTTAAAATTTAATTAACTAACAAATTCAACTAAAAAATAACATTCAAAAGTCCAACATCCATTGAATCTCAAATAATAGTCCTATAAATTATAATAATAAATCCAAATCTAAACTATGTTGATATTGTCAAAACTTATTTCTAATTTTCAAAGTAGTACCCACATCCATAACTATGCATTTAAATCTAGAAAAAAAAAAGAATAATGAGATTGATATCCCAATAAGCAATAAATATCTTAAATAGATAATTCAAGTGATAACAAAGGATGCGATAGTCAAAATATAATTAATCATTAGTCGGTATGCAAACATGATCAAATTTTATTTTTAAAACATAAATTCAAAAATATTAGTATCCATCAAATTTTCATGCACATAATCACATATATAATATGAAATCAATAATATAGATAGAGGCCTCAATGGCTCGATGCACGAACTATCAAATGAACTATATATCTAATGGTTAGATAGGAACCTCAATGGATTAAAGATCGATGCTGTGAACCATCTTGATGATCCTTCAGTTCACTTTTGTCCAATCTAACACTTCCAAAGCATTGGGGATAGCAATAAGCTCCTCACATATGATTCTTATTTCATAACTAGAGAAATCAATTTTATGAGCACTTAGTGAGAGGTTGTTGTTTCAAATCTAGCCAAATTGGTATATGTATTGCAAGCATCAATGCTTTTAATTGTTTCATTCACATGAAGCAAAGGTGTCTAAATATTTTTTCATTGTAATCATTGTTTATGGATGTATAACGTCTATCAATGGTATGCTCATAATTTCTAACTAGAGTCAAATTGATAGTTCTTATGTTTTTTAAAAAGATGTTTGTTAGCTAACGCTTTAGATAAGAGGTTATTTAGAGGGATGTTTCTTAATTTACGTGATCTTATAAAGAAAGGCTTAACTTGACGATACATGATGAAAGAACTTTGACTTAAGACTTGGTTCACCAAAAAGGGGGTAGGCACATGCCTCACTACTTTAGCCATGATATCTATCCTACCATCATAAATTACAACTTTTAAAATATAAAATCAGTGAAAAGCAAGACATCGCCACAAAGATTATTAAGTTATACATGCCATTCGAGTGTATGTTTCTTTAAGAATAGTATTCCACAGAAATTGCAATAATCTTTAAAATCATTAAATTTTTTCAAAATAATTTTCATTCACGACTAGTAACCAATGGATATTAAGAGCCCAAGATAACGGAAAAAGATTAAATTCATATCTTCTTATTACATCGATGGTATTAAAATTATCCTTGTTTCCTTTCCCATCATCCTTATTCCCATTATTCAACTTTTGAAGGGTGCCTATCAAAATATTTAATGGATCCTATTATTCTCAAATATTGTTAGAGAATAATGGCTCCCAAGTCACTTAATCAAGTGGTATTAATTAAGATGCCATGAAGAAACCGAACAAAACAAAATGTTACCATCCTATTAAGATATAAGAAACTCTTGGTAAAATAACCCAATAAATAGTGCCTAATGGCAATTAAAGGAAACAAAACCCCCTTTAGACAATTATTATTACTCAACAAAAGAAATATTTTTGGACAAATATAAATTCAAAGCCCCTAAGGCATATTCTTAGACTAGATCAAGAAATTTGATATGGCTTCCTCTTCCTCTTCCAATGCCAATAAAATTTTCATTGGCCATCATAGTTCTTGCTATGTTCTTTGCTTATGGTATGTTTCTTCTTCTATTTCAGTATAGAAAATTGGAAGAATATATAGACATGAAGGCCTTAAAATGCATCATTCTCTTTTGTTTAATATTCATGTAGCATGCCTCAGTTTTTCTCAGATTTTCTAAATATTTGTTCATGCAAGTATAAATATACATGCTAATTCAAAAATTATTTTGTTGTTACAGCGCAAGCAAGATATTATTGTATTGCATTATGTGATGTGGAGACCAAAAGTTGCAATGGATCATGCCACAGCTTGGGATACGAAAAAGGACAATGTGTGGCACCACTTTATGAACTTTGTTGTTGTATATATTAAATATTGATCAATATTTTGGATTGAAAAAAATCCATACCACACCCGTATTTCACCCATCATTTCCTACTTGATGGTGAGTTTTATATATAATTAATGTATTACAAAATGTCAGGTGGACATAAATGAAAAATCTTTATAGATTTTAAAATAATTGACATATCATAATTATTTTTATCTTTTATTATTCTTTTACTAAGGCAATTTATCAATTGCCAAAAGGTGTGATGAGATTTGGCTTCATCGATATCCATTCTAGTTAGAACATATAATTAGAAAATATTTATATTGATTTAAGAAATGCTAGCATATTATATGGTTTTATCTTTAACAAGGTATTTTGTGGTTGTATGTTGGCAACTAGCAGCTATCACGTATTTTATTTAAAAAAATAATTGTGCAGCTATCAATATCTATTTGATGATGCAAGCTAATCATTTGGATTTGTGACACAAAATATCAAACCTATCAAAAAATTCAAAAACAATAAGTTGGTAAAAGTAGGAAAAAAAGACATGAAAGAAGAAAAACTATTATTATGCATGTAAAATTATTATAATTATGCATGTTACTATAGCCTTGTCCTAGTGATTCTTGATTTTTTTTGCATAGACTCCAATGTTGCTTGATAGCTACTCAATAAAAGTACTCATGCTGCATCATAAATTAAAGCAAAAATTATCTCAGGAGAAGCCACAACTCCTCACCATGCACGTGCTCACATAATACACATATATACATATATATATATATATATATATATATATATATATATATGTATATTAGTTCCATTAATCGGGTTTCTTTCTTGTGTCTTGCGGAGTTGCAAGGATGTGTGATTAAGGAATAGGTGAAGAGTGTTGGCTAGGTCTATAGCCATATCCAAACAAACCATTGCCATGTTGATCACAAACCATTTACAAATAGTTTAGATATTATAAGGCCATATATTTGTAGAAAAAGCTTATATGAATATATAAATATATGCTCTTGTCATTAATTTTATAATCATTATTCATGAATAGTTTATTAAATTTTATATTTTTTTAAATTTAGAGAATATTGAATAAAACTAATATGTGAGGATCCATACAAATAAATGCTCAATCTTTTACCACTACTAGACCTACTGTAATTATAGAAAGTTTATGGCTAGACTTAAAATACTACTGGCTCCATCCAATAGCTACATTGTTAAATAAATTTGCTTATTGAAAACCTGACAGGTCTGACCTTGAAGTACTAGACTTAGACCCGAATGGATCCTGGATATCCAGACCGATTCTGGGACCCAAGATCGGGGTTCGAACTGTGGCCCATCGGCGAGCGAATCTCACAGCGGAGAGGGAGAGGTGGGGAGGGAGAGGCGGGGAGGGACTAAGAGAGGAAGAGACCGAGAGAGGGAGATTGAGAGAGGGAGAGAGGAGGAGGTGGCGCGGGCGAGATCGGGATCCGACCGCGGTCCATCGGGAGATTTGAGGGGGTGCGGGTGAGATCGGGGTCTGACCATGGTTCGCTGGGAGATCCGAGGGGTTGCAGGTGAAGGTCCAATAGGAGATCCGAGGGGGAGCAGGCGAGATCAGGGTTCGATTGTGATCCACCGAGAGATCCGAGGGAGCATGGGTGATGGTCCGTCGAGAGATCCGAGGGGGCACGGAAGAGATTAGGGTCCAACTACGGTCTGCTGGGAGATCGGAGGGGGCACGGGCGATGGTCCGCTGGTGAGGGAGGGAGGCTGAGAGAGGGAGGGAGGTGGTCCGGCCTCACCGACGAGGGAGATCGAGAGAGGGAGAGAGGGAGCGAGCGGGTCCAGCCTCACCGAATGAGGGATTGAGAGAGGGAGGGAGAGGGTCTAGCCTCGCTGGTGAAGAAGATCAAGAGAGGGAGAGACTGAGAGAGAGAAGGAGGGGGTCCGGCCTCGTCAGTGAGGGAGATCGAGAGAGAGATGGGGAGAGGAGGGGGGACCAGAGATGGGAGACCGACAAAGGGAGAGAGTTAGAATGAGTGATATCTAGATTTTTTATTATGTTTAATATATATATATATATTATTTGGGTTTGGATATTAAATATCCAGACCCTACCCATTTATGTTATGATTTATCGGGTTTGGGTTCGAGTTTGGGTAAACGGGTCTAATACTAATACCAGACCCAGACCGTTGGATAAATACTCGTGGGTCCCGGGTCTGGACTCGACCCATTGACACCTCTACATCCAATGCCTGTGCTCTTGGGATACCAAGCTCCCAAAAACTAAACTAAAACATTTTCATGAATTCGTTGCCACAATAACGTTGAAGGTTGGTGTAACTACGTGACATGTTTCGATTAGGAAGGATTAATTTTTCACTAAACCCAACAAATGGTAGATTCATGGTATAAAATATTATTACATATAAAACTAGTCAAAGACCTGCATGTTGCATGGGATGAATAATTATTGTCTATAATTATTAATTTTTTTTATAATAAATATTCTTTAACTTTTTTTAATATTTTATTTTATTTTATATATATATTATATTTTTATTATTTTATAAAATAATATTTTATTATTTTTTTCTTTTTCTTCCTCCTTCCTATTCTTATACCTTCTCCGCACTTGTTGGTGCCGCCCCACCACAGCTCCCCATCTCTCTCGACAAATATCGATCCCGATCGCACCTCGATCCCTTCTATTCTTCTCATACCTTCTTCGCGCCCGTCAATGCCACCCTCCACCATTTTTCTTCTCTCTTGACAAACGTTGATCTCGATCGCACCCCCCGATGCTCCTGCCAATATCGCCGCCCCCAGCACCACCATTGGCCCTCTTTTCTCCTCCCTTGCCTCCTGCTCGGCCCCCTTTCTGCCGCTACTAACATCTCCCATCCCGGCCATCCCTCCTTTGCTCGGCTTCCTTTGTGTGCTCTTACATTTTGAATTTCGCTCATGCCACTCTATGGCCCAGTAGGAGGGCCGATCTCCGGCGGCACTACTAGCTGTGGAAGCCATGATGCAGGTCTCGTAGTTGCGCACCTTCTTGTAATCGCGAAGATGGTTGTCCCACTTTTCATCGCACTGCTTCTAGTTCCGGAGGCAGGTGCTATTCTAGCAATAGTTCTAGACCCACTTCCACTGCTGCTCTATAGAGTAGGGGCGGTCGTCAAAAGCTTCCTAGAGTTCGAAAAAGAGAAAAGAAAGAAGATAGGGGAAAAGAAGAAGAAGAAGAAGAAATAAAGAAAAAAACAAGAATAGTTCAGGAAGGGTGTCGGTGGTTCAGGGCCCCGTCGAGTAACTGTGTAGAAAAAAGAAGAAAAAAGACACAAAGAAGAAGAAAAAGAAAAAGAAGAGAGGAGAAAAGAGAGAGAGGAGAAGAAGATAGAAAAAGAAAGGGAGAGAGAAAGAGGAGAAAAAAAAAAAGATAGAGATAGCTCGTTCATATAAAGAAAGAGAAAATCAGAAGAAAAAGGAAGAAGAGAAGAAAAGGAAAGAAGAAAAGAGAGAGAAGAAAAAAAGAAGAAGAAAAGAGGCAAAAGAAAAAGAAGACAAATATAATAGCACCCGCCCGGTGCTGTTGTAGGCTGAGGAAGGGAACGTTCTGGAGAAAGAAGAAGAAGAAAAGAAAGTAAGGAGAGAAGAATAAGAGATAAATAGAAAGAAAAAGAAGAGGAAGAGAAGAAAGAGAAAGAGAGAAAAGTAAGAAAAAGAGGAAAGAGATGCAAAAGAGAGAAGAGAAGAGATAGA
>QRFJ01006350.1:0-81694 GCA_006176705.1 Cocos nucifera | reverse complement strand
CTAGGATACGTGCCAGTGGGTTGGACGCAGACATTTTCCTGTAGAGAGTCAAAGATTCTAGTTAGATACTGTAATTTTGACTTGACCAATTTGTTTAGGGATTTTATTTTTAAACAAATTAGCTCCCACTATTTTCTCGGATCCCTACACTCCCTCTGTAGAGATGCGAAAATCTCCGCGATTGATGATTTCTAGTGGGTGGTGCGGTCTCACCAACTGACTCATCACCTCACCTAACAGTTATTGGTGATGGGTTAGCCAATGAGTGAACAACTCTTGTTCAATGATTCTCTAATCATGGTGCACCCAAACTTGGTCTCTAATTCATGAATCTCACCGTATCCGGAATATTGATCCACTCCTTAGTTAAGTCAGACCCACCATTTGCATAGACTGGGTTCCTAATTGGGTCTCTCACCGTATCCGAAATATTGAGCCCAACTCATCCTCCAGCCCATAGCATCCAATGCCTAATAGACATGGTTGCGTCTTCCCGGTGCAACTGAGCCACTGTATCCAGCCGAGAACAATCAACCCCGGGAAGGGCCCGCACGTCTACAATGGTGGAAGACCTCAGGACTTAATCTTTTCTTAGGGAGAATTGATTCAGGTCTCATTAAACTAGACTTGGCTTAGTCATAACAATTATGACTAACCTAGTGGCATGGGTCAGCTCGGATTATTGACCACCTCAGATCAGAACTGTGTCAACAGATATGGCCAGGTAAGTGAGACCGGTGGAAGGAATATGCCGTTAACTCGCACAAGAACGCATTCAGGTCGAGTAGCTTCCAATTAAAAACCAGTCGGTCGTCTGTGCCAAACTTACCTTAGACACCAAATTGTTGAGTCAGAACCAATTGGGTTAGCCTACAATCCAGACTCTAACCTCTGAGCCTAATTAGGTCTTGCTTGATCGTGACTCGATCTTGACCCAGACTTAATCCTATTAGGCTGGTCAATTTAAGCATTGTTGATCCCATCTAACCAACTCTTGATTCGGTTTGATCAACCGCTTAGACCTAATTGAGCTACCCAAGCCCGAACCCAGTATTATGAATATGTCTTAGATCTGAAATTCTCAATTTTAGACCTAATTAATATTCCATAAACTTAATTCTTAATTAAGTTGGGTTCATAAACAAAATATGCACAATAAATCCTAGGGTTTCAGGATCTAGGGTTTTGCAGAAAGTAAGTTTTGGGTTTCTGATTAAGGACGAACACGCAGCACCCCTACACGTCATAAGAACACCCCATCGAATGGGAAGAGAGGGCCTTTAAACCCTTCTTCGTTCTTATGACCGGACGGCCAAGAGGAACGCCTTAATCAGGAACATGTAAATCTACAAAACAGTTATAGATCTATATCATATATCTCATATACAAATTTAGATCTAATCAAGGCATATTTTGCATACATCTCATGTATCAAATCATGCATGTTTTCAGATCTAAATTATCTCATAATAATCTAAAAAATTAGATTTAAATTGATCTAATCAAAATAAATTCTAATCTAGACAATTATGTAGAACTATTCTACAACTAGTCTAGTCATGCATCTATCATATCTCATATGATATTTAAAATTAAATAATTTTTATTTGCTGTTTATCAGATGTTATTATAACACTTATAATATCAGAAAATAGTAAATAAGAAGATCTAAAATATGATTTAATCAGATTAAATCAAAGACATGCAAAACTATTCTATAGAACTATTCTATTCTAGAACTAGTCATGCATATCTTCATGTTCTTAGATCCAAATCATTTAATTTTAATTTTTCTGATTTCAGATCTGATCACATCTCATGTGACATCTGAAATCACTTTATTTTCTAATTAAAATAAAATTAAAATCAGATCTAAACAATTTAGAACCATGGCTCTGATACCAGTTGAAGGGAAATCCTGATTTCCCGGTCCAGGTTCGTCCAGATCTGATTAGATCAAGAGATATATTTCAAAAATTTTCTCTTGATCTCAATCAGATCTTGATATGTTTCAGATCTGATTCTTATTATTTTAATAAATAAAATAAAATAAGATAAATTAAATCAAATTTAATTTACCTGATTTGGGTAATCCTATTACCCTGTAGATGATCCTGATTGCAGCGGAAGGTTCTGGATCTTAGCCACGCAAGCGCCTGGCCTCTACCGGTATCCACTCGGGTTGGATCTGGAGATCCTCTTCTTCTCTATCACACCTCCAAAAATCAGATCTGGATCTGATCTGGAGGATCTTCAAAACTCTTTTGAAGATCTGCAGTCGTCCTTTTGCAGCAGCGCAGCCTTCTTGCTTTTGATCGCCTTTCCTTGATCTGAATCGCACCAACCTAAGTCCAAAACTCCTTTTGGACGTGGAGAGCAAGGGGAGAAGAGACTATGGCATGGAGAAGGAGGGGAGAGGCAGCCTTGGGGCGTGGGAAATCTCTGATTTCAATTCACTTAGAATTAGGGTTGGGCGCAGGGTCTTATTTATAGACCTCTTGTGATCCAACTCCTCTTCCTCTCAACCAATCACAACCCTTTGTGAAATCAGATCTAAATCTGATTGGTTGGAATAGAGACCCCTGGATTCCTCCTTAGAGGGCGCCTAAGACCAGTCAAACTGGATTCTTAGTAGAACTCTGATTGGAATCCAAAAGGGAGGTGGAGTCCTTGTCCAACAAGGACTCCTAGGCGCCTCCTACTTGGGCTCACGCCACCCTTGGCGTGCGCCCTTCTCCTTGCCAGGTTCTGGCAGGGGGACAGGCCCCCACCAGCTCTCCAATAGGTGCATGACATGTGGTCAAAAGTCAAAGGGTCAATGGTCAACGTTTGACCAGTCAAAGGTAGACTTTTGACCAAAGTCAAAGAACAAGAAATGGCAGGTGACCAAAAATGGCAGGTAATGTCTTACAAATAAGACAACCTATTCTGACTTGGACAACCTCCAGTCAGACCATATGAAGGCCTCTGATTGAGCACAAACTCCTTTGGCTCAGTCAGGACAACTTATTTATGATAGTAAAAGAAGAACGTTAGGTTCAATCGAGTGCTAGCACGATTTCCTTGAACCTAATTGAATCTCATTCAGATCAATTGAACTAGATCAGTTCAATTGATGATCACCAGATTCAAACCCTTGTTTGTGTGACCCAGTTAGGTTCAGTTCTGTATGGTAATGGGATATGTCATGATCTCTATCATAGACATCATCGAAACTCCTTTCGATGGATCAGAACTCTTCTGATTCGAACAGCTAGAATGATCGATCATCTAAATCATTCTAATTGCTCCCAAAATCCACCAGTGACACCTAGCAGTATATGGTGGCAACCCATCAGAGCTGAATGCGAACCTCTTGGTGCAGCTACCTGTGTGATTAAGTTCTTCTATCTTGAGCCCCGATCAGATTAGGGTTAAGGTGAACTCGTCAAACCCTAGTCTCTGTCATATGATGTAATCATTCGATTCGAGTCCAATGTGAAAATCTAAATAGAAACTCTTTCTATTATTTCACTCTACCATGGCCATGGATTTCTGGACTTGATTCTCATGATCATCATAGGGCTACTCCTCTACCACCGAGGTAGATAGATTCCCATCTTGATGCAATCCAGTTCCTACAATGAACATGCTATAGCCAACATACACCTCAGGGTTCCATATGGCTAGGAGACCGAGTAATGGTGTAGTCAAACTATAACACCCTCAAGGTGAACTGCCGATGCATCTCAGGTCAAAGAACCAGACACACTACTGCAGCATCGAGTCAGTCATTGACGAGAAGGTAGACTTCCCTAATGACTACTCGAGGTGGTCACGCTCAGTGCCCTCGTTCTCTAACGAGTACCTGTACTCTCGCTCCGGTGTCTCCACACCGTAGACTCAAGACTCATCTACTAAAGAGAAGCGATCGTACACCAACCTTCCGGATCAATCACCATCCTCGTGATGATCCTATGGTCGGGAGCTGTTTATGAGTTAATAATGATTATTCATGTCTTAAATTTTCAACTCTTGAAAATATGAATTATCATTACCATTAACTCAAAGGATGTATCACAGACACTAAATACACATGTGTGATAGAAAATAACCCATTTCATTAATTATAGTCAAAATTATAATTTTGCCCCTAGAAGTGTATTACAAGTGTCAGCCAATTCTGGCTTCTAGGGCACATATATCTAACACATCGAACAGAACCCTGGATGACTTAATGCCATTAGATGCCATTCCTTTATACTGCGACAACAATGGTGCCATAGCCCTTGCTAAAGAGCCAAGGTCTCACCAGAAGTCCAAGTACATTGAGCGGCAATACCACCTCATCTACGATTACCTCGAGAAGGGTTACGTCGAGGTCAAGAGAGTCAACTCTACAGATAATGGGCAGACCCACTTACAAAGCCGTTGGGCCAGCAAAAATTCGAAAGCCCACCTTGAGAAGATGGGACTTAGACTTGTAGCCAATTGGCTTTAGGACAAGTGGGAGATTGTTAGATATATGTGCCCTAGAAGCCAGAATTGGCTGACACTTGTAATACACTTCTAGGGGCAAAATTATAATTTTGACTATAATCAATAAAATGGGTTATTTTCTATCACATATGTGTATTTAGTGTCTGTGATACATCCTTTGAGTTAATGGTAATGATAATTCATATTTTCAAGAGTTGAAAATTTAAGACATGAATAATCATTATTAACTCATAAAATGCTTCCAACCATAGGATCATCACGAGGATGGTGATTGATCCGGGAAGGTTGGTGTATTATCGCTTCTCTTTAGTAGATGAGTCTTGAGTCTACGGTGTGGAGACACCGGAGCGAGAGTACAGGTACTCGTTAGAGAATGAGGGCACTGAGCGTGACCACCTCGAGTAGTCATTAGAAAGTCTACCTTCTCGTCAATGACTGACTCGATGCTGCAGTAGGTGTGTCTGGTTCTTTGACCTGAGGTGCATCGGTAGTTCACCTTGAGGGTGTTATAGTTTGACTACACCATTACTCGGTCTCCTAGCCATATGGAACCCTGAGGTGTATGTTGGCTATAGCATGTTCATTGTAGGAACTGGATTGCATCAAGATGGAATCTATCTACCTCGGTGGTAGAGGAGCAGCCCTATGATGATCATGAGAATCAAGTCCAGAAGCCCATGGCCATGGCAGAGTGAAATAATAGAAAGAGTTTCTATTTAGATTTTCACATTGGACTCGAATCGAATGATTACATCATATGACAGAAACTAGGGTTTGACGAGTTCACCTTAACCCTAATCTGATCGGGGCTCAAGATAGAAGAACTTAATCACACAGGTAGCTGCACCAAGAGGTTCGCATTCAGCTCTGATGGGTTGCCACCATATACTGCTAGGTGTCACTGGTGGATTTTGGGAGCAATTAGAATGATTTAGATGATCGATCATTCTAGCTTGTTCGAATCAGAAGAGTTCTGATCCATCGAAAGGAGTTTCGATGATGTCGATGATAGAGATCATGACATATCCCATTACCATACAGAACTGAACCTAACTGGGTCACACAAACAAGGGTTTGAATCTGGTGATCATCAATTGAACTGATCTAGTTCAATTGATCTGAATGAGATTCAATTAGGTTCAAGAAAATCGTGCTAGCACTCGATTGAACCTAACGTTCTTCTTTTACTATCATAAATAGTTGTCCTAACTGAGCCAAAGAAGTTTGTGCTCATTCAGAGGCTTTCAGCTGATCTGACTAGAGTCTGTCTAGATCAGAAAAGGATTGTCTTATTTTGTAAGACAATACCTGCCATTTTTGGTCACCTACCATTTCTCATCCTTTGACTTTGGTCAAAAGTTGACCTTTGACTGGTCAAATGTTGACCATTGATACTTTGACTTCTGTCCATGTGTCACACACCTATTGGAGAGCTGGTGGGAGCATGTCCCCCTATCAGAACCTAGCAAGGAGGGTGCACGCCACCTTTGGCGTGTGCCCAAGCTGGAGATGCCCGGGAGTCCCTGTTGGACAGGGACTCCATCTCCTTTTTGGATTCTAATTAGGCTTCTCCTAAGAACCAAGTTTGACTGATCTTAGGTGCCATCTAAGGAGGAATCTAGGGGACTCTATTTTCAGCAATCAGATTTAGATCTGATTTCACAAAGGATTGTGATTGGTTGGGAAGAAGAGGAGTTGGATCATGCTTAGTCTATAAATAAGACCTTGTGCCCAACCCAAAGAGCATTAGAGAATCCCATGCCCCAAGGCTGCCTCCCTCCTCCTTCTTCATGACAAAAGCATCTTCTCCCTCTCCTATCCATGTTCAAAAGTGTTTTGGATTTTTGGTTAGTGCAATCCAGATGAGAGAAAGGCGACTGAAAGCTAGAAGGCTGCGCTGCTGCAAAGGACAACTGCTTATCTTCGAAAGATATTTTGAAGATCCTCCAGATCTGATTTTTGGAGATGTGATAGAGAAGAAGAGGATCTCCAGATCTAGCCCGAGTGGATACCAGTAGAGGCTAGGTGCTTGCATGGCTAGATCTAGAATCTTTCGTTGCTTACAGGATCATCACCGAGTAATAGGATTACCCAGCATCAAGGTAAATTTAATTTAATTTAATTTATTTAAATTTTATTTTTATTATTAGAATAATAAGAATCAGATCTAAAATATTCTAAATCTGATTAGGATCAAAGAGAAAAAAATTTGAAATATATCTCTTGATCCGATCAGATCTAAACAAATTTGGTCCGAAAAATCAGGATTTTCCTTCATATATATATATATGCTTGTATATTATGTGAGCGCGTGCATGGGTGTCGTGTTGTGGCTTCTCCTGAGATAATTTTTGCTTTAATTTGTGATGCAACATGATTACTTTTATTGAGTAGCTATCAAGCAATGTTGGAATCTATGCAAAAAAAATCAAGAATCACTAGGGAAAGGCTATAGTGACTTTCATAATTATAATAATTTTACATGCATAATAATATTTTTTCTTCTTTCATGTCTTTTCTTCTTGCTTTTACCAACTTGTTGTTCTTGGATTTTTTGATAGGTTTAATATTTTGTATCACAAATCCAAATAATTAGCTTGCATCATCAAATAGAAATAGATAGCTGCACAATTATTTTCCTAAATAAAATGCGTGATAGCGGCTAGTTGCCAACATACAACCACAAAATATCTTGTTAAAGATAAAATCATATAATATGCTAGCATTTCTTAAATAAATATAAATATTTTCTAATTATATGTCTTAACTAGAATGGATATTGATGAAGCTAAATCTCATCACACCTTTCGGCAATTGATAAATTGCCTTAGTAAAAGAATAATAAAAGATAAAAATAATTATGATATGTCAATTATGTTGAAATCTATAGAGATTTTTCATTTATGTCCACCTAACATTTTGTAATACATTAATTGTATATATAACTCACCATCAAGTTGAAAATGAGGGGTGAAATACAGGTGTGGTATGGATTTTTTCAATCCAAAATATTGAACATTTTTTAATATATACAGCAACAAAGTTCATAAAGTGGTGCCACGCATTGTCCTTTTTCGTATTCCAAGCTGTGGCATGACCCATTGCAACTTTTGGTCTCCACGTCGCATAATGCAATACAATAATATCTTGCTTGCACTGTGACAACAAAAAAATTTTGGAATTAGCATGTACATTTATACTTACATGAACAAATAATTAGAAAATCTGAGAAAAACTAAGGCGTGCTACATGAATATTAAACAAAAGAGAATGACAAGTTTTAAGGCCTTCATGTCTACATATTTTTTCAATTTTCTGTACTGAAATAGAAGAAGAAACATCCCATAAGTAAAGAACATAGCAAGAACTATGATGGCCAAGAAAATTTTATTGGGTTTGGAAGAGGAAGAGGAAGCCATATCAAATTTCTTGATCTAGTCCAAGAATATGCCTTAGGGGTTGAAATTCATATTTATCTAAAATATTTCTTTTGTTGAGTAATAACAATTGTCTAAAGGGGGTTTTGTTTTCTTTAATTGCCATTAGGCACTATTTATTAGGTTATTTTACCAAGAGTTTCTTATATCATAACAAGATATTAATATTTTGTTTTGTTTGGTTTCTTCATGGCATCTTAATTAATACCACTGGATTAAGGGACTTGGGAGACATTATTCTCTAACATATTTGAGAATAATAGGGTCCATTAAATGTTTTGATAGACATCCTACAAAAGTTGAATAACGGGAATAGGGTGATGGGTAAGGAAACAAGGATAATTTTAATACCATCGATGTAATAAGAAGATATGATTTAATGTTTTTATGTTATCTTGGGCTCTTAATATCCTTTGGTTACTAGTCATGATGAAAATTATTTTATGAAAATTTAATGATTTTAAAGATTATTGCGATTTTTGTGGAATACTATTCTTAAAGAAACAGACACCCGAATGGCATGTATAACTTAATAATCTTTCTGGTGATGTCTTGCTTTTCTCTGGTCTTATATTTTAAAAGTTATAAAGTGTTCAACTAATGGTATAGACTGGACATAAATATAAATATGATGGGGAGCAGCTCTTCTGGGAGAGATTTTGAAGGGTATTTTCTAATCAATATTTTTCTTGGAGTATAATGACACAAAATAAATAAAAATTTATTTATCTAAAATAAAGAAATATGATAGTTGTAGATTATGAAACTAAATTTACAAAGCTTGCAAACTTTATTCTAAGGTTGGTCGATAATGAGCAGATCAAGTGCATAAATTTGAGATAAAACCAAGGATAGAAACTAAAAAGCAAGTGGTGGTATATAAACTAACCACTTATATAGATGTGGTGAAGAAAGCATTAAAAATTAAAATGAAAGTTAATGAAGAACATGCTAAAAGAGAAGAAAATCAAAAGAAATGAAGTAGGTTGAATGAATCTCAAGCGTAGAATAGTAAATATACTAGGGGTTTGAACAAAGATCAGTGAGTGATAGCACCATGCCAGCAAACAACATCAAATGTTCTAGGTGGTGTAAAGCTTATGCTCATTATGAATGCAGTTCTATCATTGGTACTCACTTTAAATGTGGTAAGATATATCACAAAATTGATGAGTACCCCTAGAGATCTGAGAGTCAACCTACCCTAAAAGTCGAACAAAATAAGGATAAGAATTTGAAAATCTGGATCCAAGGATGTGTCTATGCTTTTACACAATAAGATGTGCAGATTTCCAATTCAGTGGTAATGGGCTCTGAGATAGGTTATTGGAATTAATTAGACTAATGAATTGATTTTGCTCATAAGATAAGTAATGATTGACCTTCTCTGGATTTTTTATTTATATAATCATGAAGATTGAACAAATTATTAATGGATTTATATATAATTTATGAATCTATGAAAATATGTTTTGAATGAAAATTGACATAAAATTTTGGAATAGTATTTCTCCTATTATTACTATAATTATTTATTGATCAAAAAATCATATATGCATATTAATTTTGATTTGATTATGAAATATGTATTATTATGAAAAAAGTGTTTAGATGCAAATTAGATTTAGACTCTCAGTCTGACTATGTTCTGAATCCTACCAATTGGGGATTATACATTAGCGCTTTGACTATTACTTGAGCCCATGATTCTATTTCTAGTCCCAACCATAGCATATAAGTGTGGTATTTTAGCCCGACCATAGGATATATTTTGGCCCCACCACAAGAGTATAAGTATGGTATTCCGAACCCTATCATGGGGTATATGTTTGGTATTCTGGCCTCATCCATATAATATTAGTATTACATGTGGTCATAGTTAAAGGTTGATGAGTTGTTTGAATTTATTTTGAATCAAATTATTGAGTATGATTTTTTTGAATTAAATGTATAATTTTGAATATGAGTATTTAAAAGACACTAGCATTATTGAATTCTTGTTTTGAAAAAGAAATTTGATCATGTTTGTACACCAACTAATGATAAATTATATTTTGACTCTCCATCCTCTATTATCATATAAAATATCTAGCCAAGGTATTCATTACTTATTAAGCTATCAACATAGTTTAGATTTAGATTTATTATTATATTTTATAAGACTATTATTTGGGGTTGAATGGATGTAAGACTTTTAAATTTTATTTATCAGTTGAATTTGTTAGTTAAATAAATTTTGACATTTAGTTATTTAAATTATCTCCATTGTGATGCATTCAATTTTCTGGTGAGATGCCTTGTATATTCATGGAGAGTGTTCTTCATAAGTTTGTGGCTGTTGCCATAACCCCTTGATTTATGATCTCAGATTGGGGGTACGATAATGTAGGATTAAGCTGCCATTTTCTTATTACCACCATGCTACAACAAACCATCCAATTTTCCTGATTGTTCCTTATGAGAGGTTCATCAAATGTGTTATTTTTATGTATCTGAAATAGAATATAAGTTAGTTCATTATTGTTTCATCCTCTAAACTAGGTGGAATTTATGTTTCCAAACTATTTTTAATAATTTCATAAAACTTAGGCATCATTGAAAATAATTTATGAAAGAACTAGGCTAGATCAAGCATGACCCTCACCATGCTAAGTTAAAATGAATTTTGTGCTTGGGCTATGGTCATAATTAATTCAAAATTGATTCGAACTAGTCAAGTTTTAGGCGAGAGCTTGATTTCAGCTATTGCTTGGCTTTTTAGCCCAATTAAATTATGTTATTAATAATAAAGGGTCTCGCTGTCTTGAATTAATTTTGCACACCTCGATCAGTTGTCCTCCTGGAGTAAGAGGTTATAAATATGCTAAAAGTTTTCTCATTGTATAGGATAGGGGCCTATAAATGTGCTAGCATTCATCATGACTAAGTCTAATTAAGCTAAGGCTAATTAACTTAAGTTTAGATTATTTTAAATTAAATTTTTGCACCTCAAGTAAATTCTCTCCCTATAAATTTTTAATTAAAGTCTTTGGCTCTTGGTTGCAAAGAACATGCATAAACTTTACAAGTATGGTCCCTTGATAATCATGTAAGTAACACACATCTATTGAGTCTTTTACATATGTCATTTATGTCCTTGTTGTTTTGGGTTTAGGATCTAATCACAAAGCCATAATTACCTTATCGTCACCTTGAAAGTTCTTTATTGATGTACCAATTTAGTTAATCGACTAGAATTTCACTAAAAGAGATTAGTTAGAATCTTCTTAATAATAATTAGTTAATAGTGTTTTCATTTAAGATCCTCAACAAATGAGATTATTTAAGAGAAGAGAACGCATTTTGGAAAAGATGGGATTTAAAATTTCTGCCATATTTAAGAGAAAAAGTGAGTCTTTATCAAATTTTCTTTTGAGTATGGTTTTAATGTGTATATGTAGAGATTATTCTTATTTTGAATTTTAATTTTATTAAAAATTTAGTTTAAGTTTATTAAGGGAGTTAAAAAATGCAGTGATTCAGATAAACGAGCAGTATATGAAAAAATTTTTCCCTTCATATAGTGTACTTAAGAGATTTAGGCTAACGTCTCGATGATTCCCACAGAAGCTCCGTCGATGGAGTCCAGCTATACGAAGGAGTCCAATTATATCTTAAGGATTTTCAATAAGAAAATTTGTTTAGCAGTGCAGCTATTAGATGGAGCCAGTTGTATTTTAAGTCTAGCCATAAACTTTCTATAATTATAGTAGGATTGGTAGTGGTAAAAGATTGAGCATTTATTTGCATGGATCCTCACATATTAGTTTTATTCAATATTCTCTAAATTTAAAAAAAATATAAAATTTAAAAAACTATTCATGAAAAATGATTATAAAATTAATGATAAGGGCATATATTTATATATTCACATACGCTTTTTCTACAAATATATGGCCTTAAATATCTAAACTATTTGTAAATGGTTTGTGATCAGCTTGGCAATGGTTTGTTTGGATATAGCTATAGACCTAGCCAACACTCTTCACCTATTCGTTCATCATGCATCCTTGCAACTCGGAAAGACACAAGAATGAAACCCGATTAATGGAACTAATATATATATATATATATGCTTGTATATTATGTAACCACATGCATGGGTGTTGAGTTATGGCTTCTCCTGAGATAATTTTTGCTTTAATTAGTGATGCAGCATGAGAACTTTTATTGAGTAGCTATCAAGCAACATTAGAGTCTACACAAAAAAAATCAAGAATCACTAGGGCAAGGCTATAGCGACATGCATAATTATAATAATTTTACATGCATAATAATAGTTTTTCTTCTTTCATGCCTTTTCTTCCTACTTTTACCAATTTGTTGTTCTTAGATTTTTTGATAGATTTCATATTTTGTGTCACAAATCCAAACGATTAACTTGCATCATCAAATAGAAATAGATAGCTGTTTATCAGTTTAATCCGACTTCTTAAAATAATTAAAAATGCGTAGATAGTAGTGAGTCGGGTCGAATCCACAGGGAAGGTAGTATTTTAGATTTGAAATCTTTGATTTTTAAAAGAAAAAAAAAGGATTTGAGTTTTTAGAATCAAAAGTGAAGTCGGAAAATAAAAAATAAAAATTAAAAGGTGCAGGAATTTAAACTTGGTACTAAGATCTACTAGTTAGATCTTAGCATCTACTTGCAAAGCAATAATTTAAAGTATAGAAATTAAATTATAATAAAAATAAAAAGTAAGAAATTAAAGTGCAAAAAAATAAAATTTTTATTAATTAAAATTTTAAAATTTAAATACATAAAATTTAAAAAGAATAAAATAGCCTGATCTCTGATCTTGGATCGGCATTGGCAGAAAGATGGTGTAGAAGCTCGGCTCTTCTTCTCGGCACCCGTTGCTTCGAAGCAGCCTTTAACCCATAGCCTGGCTTTGCCCTATATCAAAGCTTCACCTTGATTAGAGATGTTGATTTCTGGAGGCCTAGGGTCCTTTTTATAGTGCTAGGAGGGCTGGATATTTTTTTCTAAAGGCAATGTGGGACTAATAGCCTTTGCAATCATCAAAATACAAAAGAATTCGAGTAAAATTTGAATCAAAATAGCTTTGATATGTCTCTGATAAATCTGATAAAATCTAGCCATTCAATAGGAATCCAACGATCCAAAAATCATCAAAATTGAATGCAGATCAACTCAGATCAGATCGGATTAAATTCTGGCCGTTGGATCGCGCTTCATGGAGGAAATCTGGCCGCAAATCATGCGCCTGAGAGTTTGATCACCGTCGGGAGCTTTCTGGACCGTTGGATCATCGCCTGGATCGAGCGCTACCATCCGACGGTGATTCGCATGATGTCTGTAGCTGAATCAAATTCGGAAGCAACCACAGCCATCCGATCCTGACCGCAAACAACCACATCCATCCGATCGCGCAATCACTGTTCCCATGGACCGCGTAGACCGACCGCACCGCACATCGCAACCAATCAGCACTTCTATTGCTGAGCGAAAAGACTAAATTACCCTTATAAGCCGTGATAAATTTCTGTAAACCCTTTAAGGGTCTAGGTCCACCACGTGGCAAGCTCTGATTCGCTGGATTTTGCTGAGCTGGCGGTCCACACCTAGATCGTGGACCGGTTGATGGCTTCAACGGCTGTGTCGGCTTGATGGCTCGACTTAGCTTGGTGGCTCGGCTTGCGGAGCCGGCTGAACCGTTTTCTTTTTTATTTAATTTTTATTTATTTTATTTTTTAAAAAATTCATATCTTTTCAATTTTAGCTCTGTTTTACTTGAAATTTATTTCGTTATGATCAAAAAAATGAGCTCTTTCTATTGATAATAAAATTTTATTTTTTAATTTTTATTATTTTTTATTATTTTTTTAATTATTTTTTTAATTAATAAAAATATAAATTTTTTAAAAATTATATATAAATTAATTAATAATTTTTAAAAATTAATATAAATTAATTAATAAATTAATACTTTTATTAGTGAATTTATGATGCTTATCACACCCCCCAACTTAAGCTTTGCTCGTCCTCGAGTAAAGAAAGAATTTAGTTTTAAATACCTTTTAACTTTAGAGTTTCGAATTTTACCTAAGCAATTTTTAAAATGGCCATTGATATTCAGTAGAGCTTAAATGAGATATATCATTGGGGTATTAATACTTATCAATAGAAAAATTAAGTAAAGAACATTAAATTTTTTAGAACTTTTTCTAAATTATTCCACTTTTATCTCTGATTTATCTAAACTTTCATATAGGCAGGTGTATTGCTACTTCCGTCCTTCATTTATTGATTTTTATTTTTATATTACCCACTTTTTGATGCGAATATCATTGCTTGCTTAGGCAACGGGACCCGGTTACTCGATGAAAAACCAATGTTTTTTTTTTTTTTTTTTTTTTTTTTAATGTTGTACCACTATTGAGTGTCTTAACTCCTTAAGCTTTGTATTTGATCCATGTAGCGAGTCTTGGGCCAATGACTTCCAAACCAGTTGGCTTTAGGGCACTAGGTATAGAATACCCCTCGGGCTTACTAGCTCGAATCAAATAGGCTACGAGTTAAGACTAGCTTTACAACGAGCTTCTTTGCCCTTCCCACCTTTTGACGTGAAACTCAATGCTTGCTTAGGCAAAGAGGCCTGGTTACTCAGTGAGAAGTACTTGGAAACTATTTTATTAAAATAAATTTTTATATGAAGAAACGTATAGTTACCCTACATAAGCCTATAAAAAGTAAACTTTTCTTTGATGCTAATAGAAATAATTAGAAATGCTCCAAGGAAAAACTTTTTATGTTCTAGACTTAACTCTTTATTGAATTTTCTTAATACTTGATTCCTCAATATCTCATAGATTCTCTGATCTGTGTATCAATTTTTTTTTAAAAATGCTTAGTCTAATTCAATTCTTAAGCATAATCAGGTGTCTAAATACTAAATACTAACTTTTTTGAGGACTTAAAATTTTAAATTTTTTTATTTTTCTCTCCCCCCAACTTAATCGACATTGTCCTCAATGGAGAAGAAAAAATGAAAGAATACACCTAACTCAGTATATTTTTAGTCCAGCACATGCCTTTGAAAATTTGAGCTCTCCCTCCAACTTATTCAAATTATCCTAAAAAGAAAATAAACTAAAAAGATAAATTAGATAAAAACTAAATATTGGGTTGCCTCCCAACAAGCGCTAAGTTTACCGTCTTCAGCCAGACACAATGTAGCTCACTATCCTGTGTCGAATATTGGATTGACAAATTCCAATGATTTTGGATTGCCAATCTCAGAAAGATGATTTATAATTCCATTATTAATATAATCTTTGTTAATTTTAGGGATATAATTTATGATTCCATTCTCAAATCCATATTTATTAAGAATTTCTCCTATTTGTTTTTCTAAAATGCTCATGAATGGAGTTTTTGTATTAGGAGTTAAGTTTGATTCAATGGGTGCTGGAATGGTGACTAAAGGCAGTTTTAATTCTGAAGGTAAATTAATGTGATCTTGCTTAAATAACTCCGTTGACATTTCATTACATGCCTTTTGATTTTTATAAGAAGAACCAGCTTCTAGGGTTGAAGGGAATAGGACATTAGGTTTATAAGTCTCGGGTAAATCATCTATTCTCTTTTCCCTTATTTCTATCTCATTTAAACTGGAACTAGCATCAGTACTAATTTCTAGCTTGGGTTCTTCTATGTGGTTAGTCTCAGTACTAACCAGTTCCTCTAAATTTTTATTTTGGCTAGCATCAGTACTAGCCTCTCTCACCTGGTCTTGGTATGGATCCATAAGAATCCTATAGCTTTTAAGTTCAGGAATTACTTTGGCATTCTCAAATTGGAGATTCTTAGATGAAACATTAGATTGATAATTTAATCCAGGTGGTTGGTGGTCATTAGGTGGGTTGTTTGAAATTGGTAGATTTGGTAGTTGATCTAGTTCTCTCCTCATGTTAGACTCAACTAATTATCCTATTTGAGCTTCTAGTCTGGCGATAGATTGCTGTTCAGTTAGAATTAATTGTTGAAGTTGGTTAAATCTATCATCAGCTAGATTGGTCTATTGAGGAGGTGGGTATGAGGGTTGATTATAATATGATGGCTGGTTAAACTAACTAGGCTGACCATTATTATAGGCATAATTTTGATAATTTTGCTCAAGTGAAATTTGGGTCTGAGCCTGAGTCTATTGGGACATCCAAGAAAAATTAAAGTTACTCCAATGTTGGATATATGAATTTGAAAATGGGTCATTAATTAATTTGGAGTATCCTTGAGTAGCTTGAACTTGTTCTTGGATAAAATATGAAAACTGTGCAGTCATAAAGACATTCACTTACATGATGGGTTGGACTAGTACAGATTGAATAATTCTCCTGATAATTAGAAGATGATGTGAATTATGCAGGAGATTGTTGACCTAGGGTTAGAAGTTGATCTATTTTCTGAGCAAGAAGGTCAACTTTACCTAATTTTTGGACTATTAGGTTTAGATTAGCCATTTGATTATTATGTTTAATATGAATCAACCATTCAATTAAGTTCAACTAAATTAGAAAAAGTGATTTCCTACCATGCATGTATTAGTGTAACCCTAATGTATGGTTCAAAAAAAAATTTAGAATATTTTTTTTATTATTTTTATTTTATTATAAATTAATTTTTTTATTTATTAATTTTAATTTAATTTAATTTAATTTAATTATTATTTTTAATATTTTTTTAGTTAGTTTAATTTAATTTTTATTTTATTTTATTTTATTTTTTTAGAGGAGAAAGAAAGAAAAAAAAATTCTCAAGAAGAGGTCCTAAGGAGTCCTAGAACTAAGAAGAGAGAGAAGAATTAAATTTAATTAGATTTGATGTTGGTTAGCAATCAAGTTGGTCAATCAATCCTGACTAAGGGTTATCCTAGATCTAGACAGCTCCTAACTACCAAGGTCACCTTCAAGCCCTCCAAGTGTAGGATTAGCCAATCAACTAGCCAGGTAAGTGTAAGATCGGTGGGAGTCCCTCCGTTGCTTGCCTTAGACATCAATTGTGCTTGGCCAGGTAAGCGAACGGAATCAATTAGAAACCACCTTCCTTCGGGCCCAATCGTCCCTGAACCACTTTCCTAGATACCAGTCAAATTGACTTATCCTAACCCGATTCAACTCTTAGGATTCCTTGTCCTATTGAGCTCGAGTTCCTAGGGTTGATGTCTAATTGATTTTAAAATTAAAAGTTTAGGTCAATACAGGATGTTGGTTGGTTGTTTGTGGGCTAAGGAAGGGTGATCAAATCCCCACCTTATCTTATTTAATTGGGTATTGCCCTTAATTTGATTTAATATGAATATGCACGAAAAAATATTCAATCAAAGGGTTTTATGCAATTTAAACTAGATGCATGTAACTAATTATATTCTGAAAGGCTTACCTTGCCTCCAACAATCACCAAAAAAATAAAAATAAAAATAAAGATAAAAATAAAACTAATATGATGCATGCTCTAAGCAGTTAGGGTTTCTAATCTTATCATGAGGCTTTTAATTAGGTTTAAATAAATATTTTTTTAAATTAATTCAAAAGTAAAATAAATAAATAAATAAATAAAAAGGAAAGAGGACTAGGGTTAGGATTGATCTCACCAAAATTTGATGCTTTCTTCATTTTCTCTTTTTTTTTCTATAAAATAAATAAAAAAAATTAGTAAGCAATATTAAAAAGAATAATTAATTTACAAAAAAAAAATCAAAAAAATCAAAGAAAAAAAAGTAGCATCTATTCCTTCCCCGACAATAATGCCAAAAACATGATAGGAATGCGATGTTGTCGTTAAGACACCGTGTTTATCAGTTTAATCCGACTTCTTAAAATAATTAAAAATGCATAGATAGTAGTGAGTCGGGTCGAATCCATAGGGAAGATAGTATTTTAGATTTGAAATCTTTTATTTTTAAAAGAAAAAGAAAAAAAAGGATTTGAGTTTTCAGAATCAAAAGTGAAGTCGAAAAATAAAAAGTAAAAATTAAAAGGTGCAGGAATTTAAACTTGGTACTAAGATCTGCTAGTTAGATTTTAGCATCTACTTGCAAAGCAATAATTTAAAGTGCAGAAATTAAATTATAATAAAAATAAAAAGCAAAAAATTAAAGTGCAAAAAATAAAATTTTTATTAATTAAAATTTTAAAATTTAAATACATAAAATTTAAAAAGAATAAAATAGCCTGATCTCTGATCTTGGATCGGCATTGGCAGAAAGATGGTGTAGAAGCTCGACTCTTCTTCTCGGCACCCGTTGCTTCGAAGCAGCCTTTAACCCATAGCCTGGCTTCGCCTTGTACCAAAGCTTCACCTTGATCGGAGATGTTGATTTCTGGAGGCCTAGGGTCCTTTTTATAGTGCTAGGAAGCTGGATATTTTTTTCTAAAGGCAATGTGGGACTAATAGCCTTTGCAATCATCAAAATACAAAAGAATTTGAGTAAAATTTGAATCAAAATAGCTCTGATACATCTCTGATAAATCTGATAAAATCCAGCCATTCAATAGGAATCCAACGGTCCAAAAATCATCAAAATCGAATGCAGATCAACTCAGATCGGGTCAGATTAAATTCTGGCCGTTGGATTGTGCTTCATGGAGGAAATCTGGCCGAAAATCATGCGCCTAAGAGTTGATCGCTGTCGAGAGCTTTTTGGACCGTCGGATCATCGCCTGGATCGAGCGCTGTCGTTCGATGGTGATCCGCGTGATGTCTGCAGCTGAATCAAATTCGGAAGTAACCACAGCCGTCCGATCCTGACCGCAAACAACCACATCCATCCGATCGCGCAATCACTGTTCCCATGGACCGCGTAGACCGGCCGCACCACACACCGCAACCAATCAGCGCTTCTGTTGCCAAGCAAAAAGACTAAATTATCCTTGTGAGCCGCGATAAATTTTTGTAGACCCTTTAGGGGTCTAGGTCCACCACGTGGCAAGCTCTGATTCTGGATTTTGCTGAGTTGGCGGTCCACGCCTGGATCGTGGACCGGCTAATGGCTTCAATGGCTGAATCGGCTTGATGGCTCGGCTTGCGGAGCCGACTGAGCCATTTTCTTTTTTGTTTAATTTTTATTTATTTTATTTTTTAAAAATTCATATATTTTCAATTTTAGCTCCGTTTTACTTGAAATTTATTTCGTTGTGATCAAAAAAATGAGCTCTTTCTATTGATAATAAAATTTTATTTTTTAATTTTTATTAATTTTTATTATTTTTTTAATTAATTTTTTAATTAATAAAAATATGAATTTTTAAAAATTATATATAAATTGATTAATAATTCTTAAAAATTAATTAATAAATTAATACTTTTATTGATGAATTTATGATGCTTATCAATAGCTATACAATTATTTTCCTAAATAAAATGCATGATAGCTGCTAGTTACCAACCTACAATTACAAAATACCTTGTCAAAGATAAAATCATATAATATGTTAGCATTTCTTAATTCAATATAAATATTTTCTAATTATATGTCCTAACTAGATTGGATATTGATGAAAACAAATCTCATCACACCTTTTGGCAATTGATAAATTACCTTAGTAAAAGAATAATAAAAGATAAAAATAATTATGATGTGTCAATTATGTTGAAATCTATAAAGATTTTTCATTGATGTCCACCTAACATTTTGTAATACATTAATTATATATTTAACTCACCATCAAGTAAGAAATGATGTGTGAAATACAAGTGTGGTGTGGATTTTTTTAACCTAAAATATTGATCAATATTTAATATATATAGCAACAAAGTTCATAAAGTGGTGCCACACATTATCCTTTTTCGTATCCCAAGCTATGGCACGATCCATTGCAACTTTTGGTCTCCACATCGCATAATGCAATACAATAATATCTTGCTTGCGTTGTGATAACAAAATAATTTTTGAATTAATTTATACATTTATACTTGCATGAATAAATAATTAAAAAATCAAAGAAAAACTGAGGCGTGCTACATGAATATTAAACAAAAGAGAATGACATGTTTTAAGGCCTTCATGTCTACACATTCTTCCAATTTTTTATACTAAAATAGAAGAAGAAACATACCATAAGCAAAGAACATAGCAAGATTTATGATTGCCATGAAAATTTTATTGGCATTGGAAGAGGAAGAGGAAGCCATATCAAATTTCTTGATAGAGCCTAAGAATATGCCTTAGGTGTTTGAATTTATTTTTGTCCAAAATATATTTTTTGTTGTGTAATAACAATTGTCTAAAGGGGGTTTTGTTTCCTTTAATTGCCATTAGACACTATTTATTGGGTTATTTTACCAAGAGTTTCTTATATCTTAACAAGATAGTAACATTTTGTTTTGTTCGATTTCTTCATGGCATCTTAATTAATACCACTGGATTAAGTGACCTCGGAGCCATTTTTTCTAGCATATTTCAGAATAATAGGGTCCATTAAATGTTTTGATAGGCACCCTTCAAAAGTTGAATAATGGAAACAAGGTGATGGGAAAGAAAAGAAGGATAATTTTAATACCATCGATGTCATAAGAAGATATGATTTAATCTTTTTACATTATCTTAGGCTCTTAATATCCATTGGTTACTAGTCGTGATGAAAATTATTTTGAGAAAATTTAATGATTTTAAATATTATTGTAATTTCTATGGAATACTATTCTTAAAGAAACATACACTTGAATGGCATGTATAACTTAATAATCTTTCTAGCGATGCCTTGCTTTTTACTGGTTTTATATTTTCAAAGTTGTAATTTACATTGGTAGGATAGATATCATGGCTAAAGTAGTGAGGCATGAGCCTTCCCTCTTTTTGGTGAACCAAGTTTCAAGTCAAATTTCTTTCGTCATGTCTCATCAAGTTTAGTCTTTCTTTATAAGATCATGTAAATCAAGAAACATCCCTCTAAACAGCCTTTTATATGAAACGTCAGCTAACAAACGTCTTTTTAAAAAACATAAGAACTATCAATTTGACTCTAGTTAGAAATTATGAGCATACCATTGATAGAAGTTATAGAACCATAAACAATGGTTACAATGAAAAAAAATTTAGATACCTTTGCTTCATGTGAATGAAACAATTAAAAGCATCGATGCTTGCAATACATATACTAATTTGGCTAGATTTGAAACAACAACCTCTCATAAGTGCTCATAAAATTGATTTCTCTAGTTATGAAATAAGAATCATATGTGAGGAGCTTATTGCTATCCCCAACACTTTGGAAGTGCTAGATTGGACGAAAGTGAACTAAAGGATGCATCAAGATATTTTACAGCATTGATCTTTAATCCATTGAGGTCCCTATCTAAACATTAGATATATAGTTCATGTGACAGTTCATGCATCAAGCCACTGAGGCCTCTATCTATATTATTGATTTCATATCAGATATGTGATTATGTGCACGAAAATTTGATAGATACTAATATTTTTGAATTTATGTTTTGAAAATAAAATTTAATCATGTTTGCATACCGACTAATGATTAATTATATTTTGACTATCGCATCCCATGTTGTCACATGAATTATCTATTTAAGATACTTATTGCTTATTAGGTTATCAATCTCATTATTCTCTTTTTCTTTTTTCAGATTTAGATGCTTCCTCATGGATGTGGGTGATAAACACTTAAATTAAGTTACTAGAGATACTAAATATTATAATAATTAATGTTGTTTTATTGAAATTTGATGTTCTCTAGTCTATTTTATAGGTTATCAGGAGTTTGGGCTCATGCAACTCAAATTGGATTTAAATTGGCTCAAATTCGAGTGAACCAGGCAATCAGCTCAAGGGCTAATCAAATCTAAGTGTGAACACGACTTACTCATGAAGAGATTAGATGCAAGCTCTCAAGATTCAAAAGTCCAGATTAGAAGATTATCTTTTACAGGGATCCAAGTGTGAACACGGCTTAAAGATCAATAGCTCAAAAGCAACTCATCAAAGATCTAAGGGTCAACATCCAAAGAACCATTCATCTATCCTCTTTTTTTAATCCCACATCTAGAAAATATGAAAGCCTTCTCCCTTCCAATACTTATAAATAAGCCTCAACACCTTCACCTAAAAATCAATCAAGATAACGCCCAATCTCTCTCCAAGCTATTGTCCCCCTCTCTTTTACTCTTCTCCAAAAGTCTAGGGGAGGTACTAACCCTAGCACGCCTTCCATCAAACCTAGGAGAGATCCTAATCCTAGTGTCAATATCCTTCTTTTTCATATTTCCATACTCCCATCTACCTTTCTTCCTTAGAGTTCCTAGACCAAACCTTCCAACCATCCTGCCACTGTCTACATTGAGGAAGACAAAAGGATTCAAGGAGGCACATCTACCATCGGGCACAACTAAAAGATCAACTTAGTTTAGTTATCTTGTATCATATTTTTATTTTTTTTTTCTTTATGTATTTTATTTTGATCAATGAAAAATATTTTTATCGTAATTTTTTTATTTCTTTCTTAGTTTCTTGCAATCTATTTTTATTTTTTTATATTTTCAAAATAATCAACTGAGATCCATGCGGATACGATCCCGACTCATCTTATCTATATAGTAGTGAGTAGGGTTAATTTTGGTGTGCCATGACAAGCATCAAATTTAGGCACCATTACCAAAGATCTTGGCATGATTGTTTTGAAAAAAAAATTATAAAATATATTTAAAAAATTATTATATTTTATTACTTTCTAGATTTTTATTTCTTGCTTTAGATTGCTTTACTATCTTTCTAGGAAAATAATTTTATGTCTTTGACTTCCTACCTATTTTAGACTTGCATTTTATTTCTAGAATACTCTACTTCCTTTTTAATAGATTCTCTAAAAAATTAAAAAAAATTAAAAAAAATTGACTGCTTTACTTTAATTAAATAATTTCTTTCTATTTACTCTTTTTAAAATTTTTGTCTTACATTACTTTTCATATATAGTAGATTTACTGCTTTCTAGGTAGATTATCTTATTTGCATACATAGAAAATTTTTTTGCTTTCTAATCCATAAAATAATTTACTACTTTATATAATTAGTAATTTCCTACTTTTCATAGTTTAGAATAATTTATATCTTTAAAAATAGATTTGATTTCTTCTTAGCATAATTTACTTTTCATTTAGTTAGATTCTCTAAATCTTCTCAAATCTAATTAACTTGAAGGCTAACTTAAAACAGTTAGGAGTTGTCTAGAACTAGAGTAACTTTAGGATAGAGAGCCCATGGTGTGCTAACTTGATTGCAATTAAAATCCAATCACAACTAATTATTCTTTCTCTTCTTAGCTTTAGGACTCTTTAGGTTTTCTTCTTTAGAACTCTTTTCTCTCTTCTTCTCACTTTCTTCTCTTCTCTTTCAAAAAAAAAAAATGCTGCAATTAGAACTTGGTTAGATCTTTTGGGTGCATGTTAGGATGCCGATCATTACAACCTGATTTACATCCATTAGACTTAAAATTAAAAAGAATGATTCGAACAAATCAAATCAATATCATGGATCCAAACCAAGACAATAAATCACCATGATAATTGAGGGAGTACTTTACTCCTTCATCTTACACTTATTCTCCCTACATCCAAGTGCCACCTATAGAGGCATCGCACTATAATATTATGTCCAGTGTGATCCAAATGCTTTCTTCTTTTTATAGACTTAGTAACGAAGACCCATACAAGCATCTAGATGAATTTTTTGAGATTTGTTCAACTATCATAATTCAGAACTTCTCGGATGATGCCCTTAGGTTAAAACTATTTTCATTTTCTCTTAAGGATAAAGCCAAATACTGGCTAAACTCCTTAGACTCAATCACTATTTCAGCATGGGACCAACTTCAATGAGAATTCATCAAGAAGTATTTTCCTATTGGAAAAATGAATCACATTAGAAAATCTATAACTAGTTTTTTCTAGATGGAGGGGCAGATGTTTCACATGACCTGGGAGAGGCTTAAAGACCTCATCCAAAAATGTCCCCACCATGCTATTCCCAAATGGCAACTTGTCCAGTGCTTTTATGATGGTTTGATGAAAAAAATGGATAAATGGTTGACTCATCTTGTGGTGGGATGTTCATGCTTAAAAGTGAGCAAGAGGCCTGGCAGCTTTTTGAAACCCTAAGTGAGAATTTATTGCATTACATGACTAAGGAAGCTCCAACATCAAGACCCAAAAGAGATGGGTTGTATGAAGTTGGTCAATCGGTAGACATCCATAGCAAGGTGGATGTAATTTCTCAAAAACTCGATCAACTACTATAAGTCAGTTACACCACCTCTTCCCCATCCATACAAGTGTAAGATACTTGTTTGATTTGTTCGAGTCCCACCTACTCTCTAAGTGATTGCCCATCCATGTACCAATTTTTTGAGCTTGTTCGGGAGCAAGCCCACCAAGCCCAAACCCATAATGCTCCTAGGTCAATAAATAATTCTTATTCGAATACCTACAACCCCGATTGGAAGAATCATCCAAATTTCTCTTGAAAATCATAAAATGTGGTCAACCCGGTTCCATAGAGATAGAATTATTAAGAATCATAGTATAAGAATCCATCCTATAGCCAGCACCAACAAACCTCACAGCTTGTACCCAATTACAGCCCTTCTTTCGAGGAAGACATCCGACAAATCCTTCACTCCCACACCCAAATAATTGCAAAAGTTGGAGATCCAAATAGGTCAACTAGCCGCTACTCTCAATAGGAAGGAGGAGGGTAAATTGCCTAGTCAACCTATTGGAAACCTAAAAGAGCAATACATGGCTGAGAACTCCAATACTCCAGAAATCTTTTCTGAACATGCAAAAGTTATCATGATCTTGAGAAATGGAAAGAGTTTAGAACAGCCATCACAAGGATCTTTGACCAACTCTGAACCAAGCAAGAAAAAGAAGGATGAGGACCTAAAAGTAGGGGATGAATCAATAATGCAAACACCACCTTACCTGCCTAAAGCCTTGATAAGATCGCGATGTTGTCGTTAAGACACTGTATTTATCAGTTTAATCCAACTTCTTAAAATAATTAAAAATAGATAGAAAGTAATGAGTTGGATCGAATCCACAGAAAAGGCAGTGCTTTGATTTGAAATCTTTGATTTTTGAAAAGAAAAAGAAAAAAAATTGAGAATAGAATTTGAAGTTAGAAATTAGAAATTAAAATTGCAAAGTAGAAATTATATTATGTAGAAAAGTAAACTTAGTACTAAGATCTACTAGTTAGATCTTAGCATCTACTTGCAGTAAAATAAAGAACAATAATTAAAGTATAGAAATTAAATTATAATAAAAATAAAGAGCATGAAATTAAATATTATATTAGTTAAAAAAAATACATAATTTAAATACATAAAATTTAAAAAAAAAATTAAAATTAAAATTAAAATAGGTTGATCACTGATCTTGGATCGGCATTGGCAGAAAGATGGTGCAGAAGCCTAGCTCTTTCTCTCGGCACCAGTTATCTCGAAGTAGCCTCTAATAAAGCCTAGCTCTACCCTATACCAAAGCTTCATCTTGACTGAAGATAATAAATTCTGAAGGCCTAAGGTCTTATTTATAGGTATTAGAGGGTTGGAGAATTTGTTACTGGGCAATGTGGGACTAAGAAAAAGTTTTAATTATCAAAATTGAAGAAATCTTGATGAAAATTAGATTAAAAAGAGTCTTGGATGAATTCTATTACTTCGAGTAAAATTTGGCTGTCAGATAGGATCAAATGGTCCAAAAAATGCCAAAATCGAATGTGTATAAGCTCAAATTAGGTTGGATTAAGTTCTGGCCATCTAATCATGTTAATTAGGAGAAAATCTGGCTGTCGGATCAAGTTTTAGGTGCTGAATCACTGTCGGATGCTTCTTGGACCATCAGATCATGGGCAGGAGTGAGCACGACCATCGGATGGTGATCCGGGTGAAGCCGAATTTGATTTGTATTTGGATTTAAACCCCAACCATCCAATCAAAACCGACAGCAACAAGAACCGTTCGATCGCGCATTACTGTTCACGTGAACCCTCTAACCCAAGCATGGCTCTAACATCACCCATTGCCTTGAAGCAGCCTCTAACCCAAGCATGGCTCTAACATTTACCAAACTCCTTCCCATAACCGAAGATAATTAGTTCTGAGGTCTGGGGTCTTATTTATAGGTGTTGGAGGGCTGAGAGCTTTCGTTGCAGGCAATATGGAACTAAGAAAAAGTTTTAATCATCAAAATTGAAAAAATCCTGGCAAAAATTAGATTAAAATAGCCCCTAGATTGAGTTTTGCTCTTTTAGTGAAATCTGGCCATCAAATCTGAATCAAACGGCCCAAAAAATGCTAAAATCGTATGTGTATCAGCCCAGATCAGGTCAGATTAAATTCTAGCTGTCCGATCATGTTAATCAGGAGGAAATCTAACCATTGATCAAAGTTCTGGATGTTTTAATCGAGTCGAAAGCTTCCTGGACTGTCGGATCTAAGGTTGGAGCACTGTCCATCATCTAATCATGCATCTGGTGAAGTCTGAAACCAAATCAAATAAGGAATAAACAGCAATAGTTGGATCTAGTTTTGGAAGAAATCTTGCCGTTGGATCAAGGTTTGGAGTGCCTGAAACCGTCGAATCATGTAGTGGAGAGCTGGGAAATTGAATCAAAGCTAGAAACATCACTCGCCATTCGATCTTTATCAGCATCAATCTGGACCATAGGATGGCACAATTCTTGTAGCTATGGGCTGCATAGACTGACCACACGATAGATCGCAACCAATCAGCACGTTTCTTGCTCTATAAATTATCGAAATGCCCTCGCTTAAGGGTCTACAGTGATCCACAATAAAATTGATGTCAGCAGCTCATGGGATGCCACCTTGCGGCTTGGCTTGGCTCGGTGGCTTAGCTTGCGGAGCCGACTGAGCTATTTTTTTTTATTTTAATTTTTCTCTTTAAAAATTCATATCTAATCCATTTTATCTTTGATTTTTTTTAAATTTATCTTGTTGTGACTAAAAAAATAAGCTCTTTTTATTGATAATAATATTTTTTATTTTTATTATTTTTTATTTATTTTTTTAAATTAATACAAATACTAATTTCTTAAAAATATATAAATTAATTATTAATTTTTAAAAATAAATATAAATTAATTAATAAATTAATACTTTTATTGATGAATTTATGGTACTTATTATCCTATTATTTTCTGCATTATAGGATACTTTCACATTGAACAAGCTCTTCTGGGCCTAAAGGTAAGTGTGAACCTTTTACCTAGTTCGGTATATGAACTTTTTGGATTTGAAGAACTGAAACCCATGATAGTTACCTTATAGTTAGCTGATAGATCAATTAAGATACCACGTGGGATACTCAAGGATGTTTTGGTCAAGGTAGATGAGTTTTATTTTTTGATTGATTTTTTAGTCCTCGACATGGAACTGAGTGGCAACCCAAGGCAAATTTCCATTATCTTGGGTAGACCCTTTCTAGTTATGACAAAAGCATACATCAATTGTAGGATAGAAGTCATGGATGTATCATTTAGGAATAAAAAGCTAAGACTAAATGTATTTGGCGCATCTCAGGGACCATCAATAGATAGTTGCTTCGAAATAGATACATTCGAGGACATCATAGAGGAAGCAACATCAATGATTTTTGCACATAATTTCCTAGACACCTACTTTGGAATGAATGACTATAATATGGAGAGAGGTAGCGAAGAAGTAAACACTCTAGTTGACACACTAGATGTTGAAACCACTCTCCCTTGCATAATCAAGTATGAGCCATTGCCTGCATTAGGCAATACACCCACAACCCCATCATTAGAATCACCACCTATGCCAGAATTAAAGCCACTTTTGACTACACTCAAGTATGTGTTCCTAGGACTCAATGATACCCTCTCGGTGATCATTGCATTAGACTTGACCCTGGATCAGGAAGCACAATTGGTTGGTGTTCTGAAAGAACATAAAGTGGCTATTGGTTGGTCCATTATCGATTTAAAAGGAATTGACCCCTCCATCTATATGCACCACATTCATTGCAAGATAGATGCCAAACCCCATTGAGACATGCAGAGAAGATTGAACCCAAACATGTGGAAAGTAGTGAAGAAAGAGGTGGTAAAATGGTTAGATGCTGGAATCATCTATCCCATATCCGATAGTAAATGGGTCTACCACCCAAGTAGTACCTAAAAAATCTGGTATTATTGTGGTTGAGAATAAAGAAGGTGAACTGCTTCCCACTCACACATCATCAAGTTGGCGAGTGTACATTGACTATAGAAAACTAAATACTATTACTAGGAAGGACCATTTTCCATTATCCTTTATCGACCAAATCCTAGAATGACTAGCGGGTCAACATTTTTTTCTATTTTCTATATAGTTATTCAGGATACAATCAAGTACTTGTATTTTAGGATGATCAAGAAAATACCATCTTTACTTGCTCCTATGGCATCTTCGCTTTTTGATGTATGCCATTCAGACTCTACAATGCACCCGCTACATTTCAGCGATGCATCTTGGCCATTTTTTGGGATATGGTGGATAAATATCTTGAAGTTTTCATGAATGATTTCTGTATATTTGGAACCATATTTGAGGATTATCTCCATAACCTCTCCAAAGTCCTTAATCGCTGCATCGAGACAAATCTAGTCTTAAGTTGAAAAAAGAGCCATGTTATAGATCAAGAAGGAATCATATTAGGATATATTATTTCTGAAAGAGGGATTGAGGTAGATAAAGCCAAAATTGAGATCATCTCAAAACTACCACCCTCCACTTTGGTTCGATAAATATGATCCTTTTTAGGTCATGTCGGATTTTATAGACACTTCATCAAAGATTTTAGCAAGATATTGAGATCTTTATGCAATTTATTGGCCAAAGACACACCATTTGTCTTTGATGAAGAATGTCTGCAAGCCTTCCACACATTAAGAATAGTCCTGACAATAGCACCCATAATAAAATGACCTGATTGGTCCTTCCCATTCGAAATCATGTGTGACACTTCCAATTTTGCAATAAGGGCCATCTTAGGTCATAGAATAAATAAGAAGCCACATGTGATCTACTATGCTAGCAAGACTCTTTTCGATGCACAATTGAACTACACCACAACAGAAAAAGAGCTACTAGCAGTAGTATTCACCCATGAAAAATTTCATTCATATCTATTAGGGTCTAAGGTTCTAGTGTATTTTGATCATGTGGCTTTGAAATATTTGCTCTCAAAGAAAGATACTAAACCATGATTGATCAGATGGATCCTTCTACTTCAAGAATTTGATCTAGAAATCTAAGATAAAAAGAACTCTAAAAATGTGGTAGCTGACCACATTTCTAGAATTTTTGTTGATCACATGATAGATACGATGAGGTCAAGGATAAATTTCTTGATGAATAACTTTTTGCTACCTCCTCTAACCAAATTCCATGGTTTGCCTACATCATTAACTACTTGGCAATTGGACAAGTTCCTCTCCATTGGACAAAACAGGAAAAGGATTGATTCTTTTCGTAGGTCAAACATTATTATTGGGAGTAATATGAATTATTTAAATATTGTCCTGATCAAGTTATTCGACGTTGTGTCCCTGAGAGCGAGTATCAAAGTATACTTACCTTTTGTCACTTTCATGCATGCGAGGGATACTTCAGTGGGAAGAAAATGGCTATGAAAGTGCTACAAAGTAGATTTTACTTGCCAACATTATTTAAGGATGCACACAAATTTTGGCATGAGTGCTTACGCTGTCAGCAAACAAGGAACATTTCTAGAAAAAATATGATGCCCCTATCCTCCATTTTAGTCAAGGAAGTTTTCGATGCTTGGGGAATTGACTTCATGGGACCCTTTTCTTCCTCTTTTGTATTGAGAAATGTGTCCTAAAGCCAATCATCTAAGAAGTAGATGATTGAAATTAGTATATGAATTATTTAATAATAATAGTAATTTACTTATTTCATCATAAAAGTTCTATCTTTCTTAAATAAACTTCTAAATTATGATGAAGTCCTTAGAATCATAATCAATCGATAAAGAAGAATTTATCGGATGGTTCTTAAATTATTCATGATCAAATGATAAGTTATTAACATGGATGATAACTTATCGAGTGTAGGTCACTGTATGTCATATGCATTGGTTGTCCTCATAACCAAGTGGTGTAGAGACACTAGTATGGTATCTAGATGAGATGTAGGAGTACATCTATACTAAATGTGATCAATGTAACACTCTAGTGTCAAGAATAGCTAGCTAAGGCCAATGGGTATAAGTGTCCCTCCGACCATGGTGACTTGCGAGCAACTAACTATAATTTGGTGTTGGACTGTCTGTATTTCTAATATAGATGATGGAAGATTTTTGAGTATAGTCAAGTACTTATAGAGTCATTGTGTGAGTCAAGATGAGATTGACCACTCCTGATTAACTTTAGGAAGAGAATGTCTCGCTGTGTTTCAATTTAGCAAAACCTAGGCTTGAGTAATCCTCGTGAGGTATCATGGGATTTGCAAAATTTTAAGACACAACAAAGATGACTTGTATGAGTGTTTAATAGCATGCTCAAAGTTGTCTTGAGCATTATTGGTTATAGGGATGAATTATATGGTAACCATGGGCCAAGGTTCTAAGAATGTTGCTTTGCATACATTCGACCTATCTGGACGTCGGAAACCATTGCTAGATGGTAACTTTGATTGATACAAAAATTAGTTCTTATATTACTGACTTAGGTTCGAACCTATGGGGTCACATATATTAGAGCTTGCAATCTGATCGAATGGTTAATCGATGATTGAGAATCATTTTGAGGTTAAATATTCAATGCGATCGATGTTTAACCTAATGCAAGTATTGCAGGAGGATCGATTTGCAATTGGATTGCTAATTGGCTTAATTTGATTAAGCAATCTGGCTGAGATCAAGTCTAATTGAATTAGATTCAATTAGAATTAGTTTGGATTTAATTAAATTAAGTCTAATTGATTTATTGGATAAGCCAATTGCAAGGGAAGAATAATTTCTTGTTTGACTAGGACTTAGGTGCACCTGATTGACTTAGGATTTAAATCAGACTAAAATTTTGATTTAATCTAATTTAATTAGACTCCTAGTTAGACTAAGATCACTCTTAATTAGATTTTAATTAATCTAATTTAAATAGAATTTAAATTAGGTTTAAAATAATTTTGATCTTGTCAAATAAGAGGAGTCCCAATTGGACTGGGACTCTCTCTCTTACTCTTGCGCCTATTAAAGCCCATGCCAAATATTTAATTTTAGATTTTTCTTTGTATTCCCACACCCAAGAAGGCCTTCCACGCCCATTATTTAGAGTATTTGGGAATTTGTTTTGACTTCATCAAAATTAGAAGGAAGTTGGAAATTGTTTCCTACTTGGAATAGTCTTCTTTGACCCAAACTCCTCCCTCCCTTGTGCGCCAACTCTACCCACACCTCTCTATCTTATTTGGACCTTTTTTCCTTGGTTTTATGTATGAGAATTAGTGGTTACACGAAAAAATATGTGGGAGGGTTCCTTTGACTAGGTTTTGACCTAGTTTTCCAATATAAAGGGGATGCCTCTTTCTTTGACCATAGAGGACGTGAAAAATCCTAAAAAAATAATAAAAAATTAGAGAAAAATGAGGAGAAGGTGTGGAGGATTTATGACACCATGATTTATGGAGAAGAGCCCTTAATTAAGACATCAAAGGTTGATATCTTGAAGAGACAAGGTAAGAGAAGATTGTCTTCTCTTATGTTTTTCTTTTATGTTTCTCTCTTCCTATTTTATTTATACTTTTTATATGATAAAGACATTAGAGAGAGAGAGAGAAAGAGGGCATAGGATCTGTGCTCCAAGGTGTTGGGGCATGGTGATCATTTTTGGACATGATCTGATCATATCCTGATGCGAGAAGAAGAAGAGAAGAAGGTCTTCTCTTAGGGTTTCCTTGAGAGCCCTTCTTCTCAATTTTATTTATGAGATTTTTATGATAAAAATTTAAGGGTGTGATATCTAAAAAATTAGAAAAAAATTTAGAGAAGAAGGTCTCCTCTAAACCTGGCATAATAGATGTTTTCAGGACATCAACCATTGACGTCTTGAAGGAGAAGATTTGTCTTCTCCTAGGATTTTTTCATATGTATTTATTTTTGATTTATGGAAGATCCAAGTGTTGAATTTCTTTCTTATTCTTCCTCATATTCTTCATCTCTTAGACTATCCAAGAGATCCAAAGAACATGTATTTGATTAACCATCAGGAGGGATCCGCGAGAAGCTAGCACTTTGAGCGGATCTTTGTTCGACAAACCTCCAATTTGTGTTGCAGATTCACGTGGATCACCTATAGAGGTTGGATGCATGTGCGGCTCCAAAGGCAACAACGGATTCAATCGCAGAGTTCTCGACCCATGCAAAGGTAAGAGATCTGATCTCTTGGTGACCTAGATATGGTCTAGAGTTAGATCTAGAATTATTCTAGATCTAGGTATTGGTATGATCAATACCACTTATGATTAATTTAATTTTATATTTATATTTATATTATAACATATTATAGATCCTTGAGTAGGATTTTATAATTTGATTACATGCATATTGTAGATTAAATAGTTTAATCTATATCTTTCGTTGCCCTTTATTTCGAAAAAATTTTGAAATCTATGCATGAAACCCTGCATATTTTTTATCAGTGGTATCAGAGCATCTAGGTTCTATTATAACATATTTATGTATACTTTTGATAAAATCTAAAAATTAAAATTAATTAAAGATCACACATACTATCATAAGGTTATTCTGTTGTAAGGTTAACCCCTTATAATGAAAAGGTTGTCCTAGTATGTGCTTATCTAAATCAAAATCATGAATTATTTAGATTAGATCTAAGAAAATTTATAATTTAATATTTTAATTTAAATATTAGATTTAATAGATATTAGATCTATTTTAGATTATTTAAATTAGATCTAAATAATATTAGGATTGCACATACTGCCATAAGGTTGTCCTACTGTAAGGTTTACCCCTTACAATAGAAAGATTGTCCTAGTATGTGATGATCCGAGAAACCTAAATCATAAATATATTAGATGAGATCTAAAGTAATTATGATTTATTTTTAAATTTTATATCTAAATTTAAATGGTTTATGATCTGATTTTGATCATTTAGATGAGATCCATGTGATATATTTCATGTTTAGATCTAGATTCTTATGTTGCATATGTTGGATATGTAGCTTTTATTTTTGAATCTAGAATGAATATGTATGATGTATTTATTTTATAGAATTTTAAATTGTGAACTTACTTTCTACAAAATCCTAGATTTGAAATCCTAGGACATGATCTAAACAATGAAACAAATCAGATCTAAAACTATATATTGAATATGATTCAATATAATTTGAAAATATTTCCAATTATAAAATCAAAAACTAGTTCTGAGATTCCACAAATCTAAACCCATAAGACTTGAACTTAATTGAGAATTAAGTGATTATTTAGGATCTAGGTTTGTGATTTGAAGATCCTAAGATAATTTTATTACACATGGGTTAAACAAAAATGGGTTAGCTTTGATCAGGTCCTTAACTGGGTTAGACCTAGGGTTAGATTAAATATGGATATAGTTAAAAAATTAATCAAACCTAATTAATAGTTAATTAGGATTAGATCATTTCTATAGATCACTTTAATAGTTGTAGTTGATCAAAGTCGATACATCTAACAAATGGATGCCGATCGTGGCTCAGTGGTTGAGCCCGAGTCTTTAGGCAGACCAAATCAAAATTGATAAACTAATTGGTGTCTAAGGTAAGTTTGGCATCCCAGACTGGTGGTTTTTAATTGGCAACTTGCTTACCTGGCCATTTTTTATGGTATCTAAGGCAAGCCTTGGCAGACCCTTCCACCGATATCACTTACCTGGCCAATGTGGTTAATCAAGTTTTTGATTAGGTTGCTCATTGATTCGTGCTAACCCATGTCACATAAGAAATCAGTGAGACTGATTTAGGTGCCCATGGATCGTAATTGATCCTAGTCCTCATCAGTGACTTGCGAAGTCAGTGGGAGGACTTGACTTGGTGAAGTTAGTCAGAGCAAATTAGTCCATGTCCTTTCTATCCTTAAATCGTTAATAATTTAAATCTTCTAAAATTATTAGGTCCTTAAAATGATAAAGTTATGGGGATAACGGAGTCATAGCCTCCCATTAAGGTGTTTGATAATGGGTCCATTAACTCAATAATCATTAGAGGCCCAAAGGCCTGATGCTTATTGACTAATGAAATTATCATCCATCATATGACAACTTGGATGTGTCTCTCTAATGGTGGTTGGGTTGGCCAATCAAAGTTGGGCCTAATCATTCATTGGTTGGATGCACCAAGTATGGTCATGTTAATAGTTGGACCTAACTGGACTCTTTTCTAAGAAGGCCAAAGCCAACTGATCAGGGTCTGGGGCAAAATTAAAATTACTAAAAATTGATTGAAGAAATAATTGGTTATAAACCTACCTTTAGATGTACATGGGTGGGCCAACCAAAGTTGGGCTCGTATGCAATCTATGTGGATTCTAGTACCTACTAGAAAATTAAAGTAATTCTTCAAATTCGAGGTAGAGGCTATCAGTTCGAATAAAATAGTGGAAGAACCTTTAGACTAAAGTCCAAATCTTTATGCTTAAATTGATTCATATACAATAGGTCATTGTTCTCTATTAAGGCTACATCCTAATTGCTCCGATCACTGTTAGACAGTGAAGACTTATGGATCCAACTTCGATAATCAGCATCGAAAGTTTAATATTGGTTCAGTAGTATGAATAGATTCGTATTGGGGCTTCTAAGTCCAGTCAAAATAATTAGTCCAAGGTTAACCCAAATCAGGCATAGTGCTTCTAATGTCAGAAACAGGGCCATAAGAAGAAGATTTGTCTTGCTTTCCTTAACCACAACCGACTGAACTAGAGAAAGGAGCAAAAGTTACTCATTGAAGATGTTATATGATAACACCTTAAAACTTCTCTATATGTAATTCTACTTCCTGGGTATTAGATACCAGTGGTCTTATGCAATTCATTGCAAGGACATAAGGTAAGTGGAATGTACACACCCTAATTAGATTATGTCATGAATGTCTATGTTTGGCATTACAGGCTTAGTCATATTGACAAGAACAAGATAAACATGTTAGCTTGAGAGGAAAATCTCGATATCAATGATTGTGAATCATTGATAGCCTATGAATCTTGTCTTCTTGGGAAGATGACAAAGTCATATTTTACTGAAAAAGGTGAAGGAGCAGATAACATTCTAAGTCTCATACATAGTGATGTATGTAGACCTTGAACTTAAGTGCCAAAGGAAGATATTAATATTTCATTAAAGACGACCTATCTGGGCATGGGTACGTCTAGGATGAATCATTTAAAAAGTTCAAATGATTCAATAATGAAAAAAAAATAAACTGGATAAGGTATTAAAACTCTTCAATCAGATCGAGGAGACAAATATTTATCTAGTGAGTTTGTGACATATCTAAGAGAGAATAGGATTCTCTCTCAGTGGATTTCTTTTTGGAACATAGTGTATCTAAAAGAAGAAATTGAACTTTGTTAGACATGGTTCAATACATAATTGGGTATACTTGTCTGCCTGTTGTAGGGTTGTGCTCTTGTGACTTTTTTTTTTACTCTGAAAATTTATACTGAGTTAATCTATTGCATTGATTCCATATGGAATATGGATCAGACGTAGACCTAGCCTCTCTCACTTTTGAGTTTGGAGTTGATCAGCCTATGTCGTATATTTGCACATAGATAAACTTGGATCCTGGTCCAATAAGTGTTTAAGGGTTATTAATTCTGCTATGCTAAAGAACATAAGATGTTCATCAGCAGTAGGGCATTTCTTTTGGAAAGAAGTTCCTTAGAGAAGTAACTAATGCCTATCAAGTTGAACTTGTAAAAGTTTGATTGGTAGAAAGAAATCGATGTTATCTGATAAACCTACAGAACCAAATTTAATCAAATCAAATCTGAAGCCCATTAAAGTGTCACCTTTAAGGAGATCCGATAGAGTATCACATTAGTCAGACAGATACTTCAGTGTCTAGGTTCGAGATGGCAATCATGTTGAGCTCGATGAGAATAACAAGGATTCGATCATCTATAAGGATACAGTGCAGTGGCCTGATTCTGAGAAGTAGCTTGGAGCCATGTAATCCAGATTAAAGTCTATGAAAATCAATAGTATATGGATACTAGTTGATCACCTGAAGGGATAAAATCCATTGGGTGTGAATAAATTTTTAAAAGGATCAGAGTAGTGCAGATGGGAAGGTAAGGACCTATAAAGCCCGTTTGAGTATCATCTCAGAGTTCGAACATACATTCTGAACGTATATCTTAGTTATGAATGAAGACAAACCCTGCACTTATTATTGGGCAAAATTTTTTTAGTGTTATTACTTGTGATGTTTGAAGATGAAATTCTCTTAATCCGAAATAGCATTCTAACATTGTAAGGAATAAAGGTTTAGCTATCATCTTATTTATCCATGTATGAGATTAGGCATGGTATACTCACTAGAGATAGTGAGCAGATACCAGTCTGATCCAAGTAAGAGCCACTGGAGGATTGTACAGATAATTCCTAAGTATTTGAAAAATACTAAGGTCTAGTGGCACAAATATGGAAGTACTAACTTAAAACATGTGGATGTTTTGATTTCAGTCAGAACAAGATGACAATAAGAGAATGTTGACTCATATCCTAATTGTAGGAGCAATATACTGGAAAGGTTCTAAGCAGAAAACTTTAGTCTATTCAGTTAGTGATGTAGAGTACATCATGGCATATGATGCTGCCATGTAAGCTATGTAATTACTAAGGTTCATTAGCAGGTTGGGAATGGCACCCTCCACCCATGGTCCAGTCCTATCGTAGCATTGGAGCCATAGCTTAGGCTAAAGAATCGAAGGACCAGCATATTCTACATCATTTTCATCTTAGATATTTGATTTGGATGATGTCGATCTTTAGAAGATCGATGTAAAAGAAGAACTTGACCAACCCATTTCCTAAGGCCTCAAAACTAAGGAGTTCTACGAACTCATGTAAAAGATAGGATATTTGATATCGTTCTAATTGGCTTTAGTCCAAGTGGAGTCGTTGGAAAATATGTTCTAAAGCCAATCATCTAAGAAGTAGATGATTGGAATTAGTATATGAATTATCTAATAATAATAGTAATTTGGTTGTTTCATCATAAAAGTTCTATCTTTCTTAAATGAACTCCTAAATTCTGATGAAGTCCTTAGAACTACAATCGATCGATCAAGGAGGATTTATTAGATGGTTCTTAAATTATTCACGATCAAATGATAAGTTATTATCAAGGATGATAACTTATTGAGTGTAGGTCGTTGTATGCTATATGCATTGGTTGTCCTTGTAACCAAGTGGTGTGAAGATACTGGTATGACATTTAGATGAGATGTAGGAGTACATCTACATAGAACGTGATCAATGTAGCACTCTACTGTCAAGAATAGCTAGCTAAGGCCAATGGATATTAGTGTCCCTCTGACCTAAGAATGCCACGGTGACTTATGAGCAACTCACTGTACTTTAGTGCTGGACTGCCTGTATTTCTAATATAGATGATGGAAGGTTTCTAGGTATAGTCAAGTACTTGTAAAATCGGTGTGTGGGTCAAGATGGGATTGACCACTCTTGATTAACTTTAGGAAGAGAATGTCTCGCTGTGTTTCAATTTAGCAAAACCTAGGCCTGGGTAATCCTCGTGAGGTGTCATGAGATTTGCAAAATTTTGATACACAATAGAGATGACTTGTATGAGTGTTTGACAGCATACTCGAAGTCTTCTTAAGCATTATCGATCATAGGGATGAATTATACGATAACCATAGCCTAGGGTTCTAAGAATGTTGTTTTGCATACATTCAACCTATCCAGACATCGGAAACCATTGCTAGATGGTAACTTTGATTGGTATAGAAATTGATTTTTATACTATCGGCTTAGGTTCAAACCTATAAAATCACACACATTAGATCTTGTAATCTGATTGGATGGTTAATCGATGATTGAGAATCGTTTTGAGGTCAAACATTCAATGCGATTGATGTTTGATCTAATGCAAGTATTGCAGGAGGATTGATTAGCAATTGACTTGCTAATTGGCTCAATTTGATTGAGCAATCGGGCTAAGATCAAATTTAATTAAATTAGATTCAATTAGAATTAGTTTGAATTTAATTAGATTAAGTCTAATAGGTTTATTGGATAAGCTAATTATAAGAGAAGAATAATTCCTAGTTTGACTAGGACTTGGGTGCACCTGATTGACCTAGGATTTAAATCAAATTTAAATCTTGATTTAATCTAATTTAATTAGACTTCTAGTTAGACTAGGATCATCCTTAATTGGATTATATTTAATCTAATTTAAATAGAATTTAAATTGGGTTTAAAATAATTTTGACCTAGTCAAACAAGAGGAGTCCCAATTGGATTGGGACTCTCTCTCTTTCGCTTGCATCTATTAAAGCCCATGCAAAATATTTAATTCTAGATTTTTTCTATGCATTCCCATACCCAAGAAGGCCTTCCATGTCCACTATTCAGAATATTTGGGAATTTATTTTGAGTTGATCAAAATTAGAAGGAAGTTGGAAATTGTTTCCTACTTGGAAGAGTCTTCTTTGACCCAAACTCCTCCCTCCCTTGTGCGCCAACTCTACCCATGCCTCTCTATCTTATTCAACCATTTTTTTCTTGTTTTGTGCATGAGAATCAATCGTTACATGAAAAAATAAGTGGGAGGGGCATCCAAGAGTTGGACTCCCCATAGAAGCCCTCCTTTGACTAGGTTTTGACCTAGTTTTACAATATAAAGGGGATGCCTCTTTCTTTAACCATAGAGGACATGAAAAATCCTAAAAATATCATGAAAAATCAAAGGAAAAGGAGGAGAAGTTATGGAGGATTTGTGGCACCAAGATTCATGGAGAAGAGCCCTTAATTAAGACATCAAAGATTGATATCTTGAAGAGATAAGGTAAGAGAAGATTATCGTCTCTTATATATTTTTTTTATATTTCTCTCTTCCTATTTTATTTGTAATTTTTATATGATAAAAATCTTAGAGAGAGAGAGGAAGAGGGCATGGGATCTGTGCTCCAAGGTGTTGGGGCATGGTGATCATTTTTGGACATGATTTGATCATATCCTGATGCGAGAAGAAGAAGAGAAGAAGGTCTTCTCTTAGGGTTTCCTTGAGAGCCCTTCTTCTCAATTTTATTTATGAGATTTTTGTGAGAAAAATTTGAGGGTGTGATATCTGAAATATTAGGAAAAAATCTAAAGGAGAAGGTCTTCTCTGAACCTAGCATAATAGATGTTTTCAAGACATTAATTGTTGACGTCTTGAAGGAGAAGATTTATCTTCTCCTAGTGTTTTTTCATATATATTTATTTTTGATTTATGGGAGATCCAAGGGTTGGATTCCTCTCTTATTTCTCCTCATGTTCTTTATCTCTTGGAGTATCCAAAAGATCCAAAGAACATGTATTTGATTAACCATCAGGAGGGATCCGTGAGAAGCTAGCACTTCGAGCGGATCTTCATTCGACGAATCTCCGATCTATATTACAGGTTCGTGTGGATCACCTATAGAGATCGAATGCATGTGCGGCTCCAAAGGCAACAACGAATTCAACCAGGGAGTTCTCGACCTGCGTAAAGGTAAGAGATCTGATCTCTTGGTGACCTAGATGTGATCTAGGGTTAGATCTAGAATTATTTCAGATCTAGGTATTGATATGATCAATACCACTTATGATTAATTTAATTTTTAGATTTATATTTGCATTATAACATGTTATACATCTTTGATGTAGGGTTTTATAATTTGATTATATGCATGTTCTTGATTAAATAGTTTAATCAATGTCTTCCATTACTCTTTATTTCAAAAAGGTTTTGAAATCTATGCATGAAATCCTGCATGTTTCCTATCATTTTAGACACAAGTATATGCTAGTTGCGGTTGACTACGTATCCAAATGGGTAGAGGCCATGGCAACCTAAACTAAAGATCATAAGGTTGTGATCAAGTTTATTCAACAGAATATCCTAAGTCGATTTGGTTGCCCAAGAGCCATTATTAATGATAGAGGTGCACACCTCATGAATAGATACTTTGAAAGTTTAATAAAAAAATACAAAATCACTCACAAAGTTGCCATGCCATACTACCCTCAAACTAGCGGCCAAGTAAAAGTCTCTAATAGGGAGATCAAACGAATTCTTGAGAAGACGGTTTGGCTGGATCGAAAATATTGGTCTGGACGATTAGATGATGCATTATGGGCCTACCACACTACATACAGGACACCGATAGAAATATCTTCTTATCGGCTCGTGTTTGGAAAAGCCTGCCACTTGCCAGTAGAGCTAGAACACTACACATTTTGGGCTATAAAGCAACTCAATTTCAACATGAATGATGCAGGTAGTAATAGGAGATTATATTTGAATAAATTAGAAGAGCTACACAATGAAGCATATGAGAATTCACGAATTTATAAGGCTCGAACTAAAGCTTATCATGGTAAATATATTTCTTGAAAAATGTTCGAACCTAATAAAAAAGTGTGGCTTTATAATTCGAGGTTGTGATTATTTTCTAGAAAACTCCGCTTAAGTAGGGATGGACCGTACATTATGATTCAGGTATTCCCTCATGGAATAGTGGAAATCAAAGATCCTAAATAGGGAAACACCTTCAAAGTGAATGGCTAATGATTGAAACATTATATGGACAGAATTAAAGATAGTGAGCAAGTTGATTCAATTGACTTATGGGACTCAGTCTACATAGGAAACTGAACATAGTTTGGCTGAAGACGTTAAACTTAGCACTTGTTGGGAGGTAACCCAGCTTATGCAATTTTTTTTAGTTTCTTTTTATTTTGTAGGAATTTTTGAGAAAGACAATTAGCCAAGTTGGATCTCTATAGTAGAGTGGATGGATGATGATATTAACCAAGTTGGGGGGAGCCATATTTATGCCAGCTGGAGTCTAGAACACACCATGCCCAACAATAAAGGATCTCTCATTAATGAATGCACATATCAAACTCAGGTGGTATCTTTCTACGGGGAGAATAACTAATTTTAAATTTGAGTGAGTCCTCAAGTATGATTTGAAATAATTAGCTTTATGTATCCAAACTTTATTTTGATTAAAAGTTAATTAGGCATCCTAATTAATGAATGATTAATGGTTTAGATAATTTTAGAGATACTGAGGAGTAAATTATTAAGAAAATCTAATAAATGGTAGAGATTATACCAGACCAAATTTTAAGAGTGATTCTACAATCTTCTTCTTACTAATCTCAATAAAGAATCTACTTCATAGGAGTTGGGTGAAAAGATCAAAATATGCAAATTTTTTTCTTAGAATCTGTCAAAAAAAATATTAGTTTTTCACCGAGTAACCGGATCTCGTTGTCTAAGCAAGCAATAATATTCACATCAAAAAGTGGGCAATGTGAATTTTAAAAAAAAAAGAAGATTTAGCATTGTCTCACTGAGTACTAGGCCCCTTCACCTGAGTAAGCATTATGGTTCACGTCAAAAGATGGGGATGCAAGAAATCAGTTAAAAAAAACAGAGGTAGATAATAAGGAAACTAAATTGTAAGAAGATAATAAATTCATCTCATATTAAGTTAGAGAATTTAAACAGTAAAGTAGGGAGTTGGTGAAAAGAAAATCTCTAAAAATTTCTATGGCTAATACTCCACCACTAACTAGATTGAATTAATAATCTGATGATGTACCTCTTTAACGATCTAGCCGGGTATCAACTATCTTTAGAAATATCTAAACTAACTTTTAATTCAAGATCGAGTCGGTATATATTGCTAATTTATCTACTTTACTCGAGGACGAGTAAAGTTCAAATTGGAGAGTATGATAAATACTTAAATTAAGTCGCTAAAGATACTAAATATTATAATAATTAATATTATTTTATTAAAATTTGATATTCTCTAGTCTATTTTATAGGTAATCAGGAGTTTGGGCTCATGCAACTCAAATTAGATTTAAATTGGCTCAAATTCGAGTAAACCAGGCAATCAGCTCAAGGGCTAATCAAATCCGAGTGTGAATGCGACTTACTCATGAAGGGATAAGATGCAAGCTCTCAAGATTCAAGTATCTAGATTGGAAGATAACCTTTCACATAGATCTAAGTATGAACATGACTTAAAGATCAATTGCTCAGAAGCAACTCATCAAAGATCTAAAGGTCAACATCCAAAGAGTCATTCATCTATCCTTTTTCTTTAATCTCATATCTAGAAAATATGAAAGCCTTCTCCCTTCCAACACTTATGAACAAGTCTCAACACCTTTACCCAAAAATCAATCAAGACAATAACCAATCTCGCTCCAAACTATTGTCTCCCTCTCTTTCTCTCTTCTTCAAAAGTCTAGGGGAGGTACTAACCCTAGCATGCCTTCCATCAAATCTAGGAGAGGTCCTAATCCTAGTGTCGCTATCCTTTTTTTCCATATTTTCATACTCCCATCTACCTTTCTTTCTTGGAGTTCCTATACTAAACCTTCCAACCATCTTTTCCCTATCTGTATGAAGGAAGACGAAAGGATTCAAGGAGGCACATCTATCATCGAGCATAGCTAAAAGATCAACTTGGTTTAGTTGTCTTATATCATATTTTTATTTATTTTTTTATATATTTATTTTGATCAATGAAAAATATTTTTATTATAATTTTCTTATTTCTTTTTTAGTTTCTTGCAATCTATTTTCTTTCTTTTGTATTTTCAAAATAATCAACTAAGATTCCTGCAAATATAATCCTGACTCATCCTATCTACATAATAGTAAGTAGGATTAATTTTGGTGTACTACAATAAGCATCAGTGGGTACTACTTTAGAAATTAAAAATAAATTTTAACAGTATAAACATAGTTTAGATTTGAATTTATTATTATAGTTTATAGGATTATTATTTGATGTCCAATGGATGTTGGACTTTTGAATGTTATTTTTCAGTTGGATTTGTTAGTTAATTAAATTTCAACTTTTAGTTATTCAAATTATCTCCTTTGTAATGCATATGATATCATGTTGGGATAACTTGCATGCTTGTAGAGAGTGTTCTCCAAAAGCCTGGATGGTTGACATGAATCCTTGATTCATGATCTTGGATGGGTGTGTGTGATAATTAATGTGATATCAAAGCATAAATAGAGAAATCATGACACATAAAATCAGACATGAGTATCAGTTTGTAGGCACTAGGGGCATTGAGATGATAACTAATATTAACTTTGATATAATTTAAAAACTTAGATTTGAGACAAGTATATTGATGGATTTAAATCAGAGTGCACATCAAAAGCATTGTGGTCTAAATTTTTTTCAAGCTGATTAGAACAATAATTTGATTTAAGGGATACTATAATGAAAGATTTGATTATTAAATTACAAGATTATTATGATCAGAGAAAGAAGTAACCCTAAATTTTTTATGACTAGGCAAGAAAAATTTTGATGATACAATTTCTTTTTACGAAAGAGAATGTGACACCCAAGGCCAAACAACTTGGGCTTGATCCAGACACACAAAAAAAATAATCCAAAAAGGATTTACCATGAATTTTAGAGCACTAGAAAAAAAAAGAGGGCTAGCACATGTTGTGCACGTGCTAGGCGAAAGAGTTGAACTCCCATTGGAGTTCTCTTCCTTCACCAATCAACTCTTGATCAGAGTTGAATACAACTACTGGAAGGAGTTTAACTCCTCCCCTCTATCCCATTTTAAGAGAAGAGGGCTTCCCTTTTCTTCCCATAAAAAATCAAGGCCCAAGCTAGAGGTTCATCAGAGTTCTCTTTTTTTCTTCTCTCTGAAGGTGCTTCATCATGTTTGTCGAAAGCATGGGCCAACCATCACTGGACCTAAGTAGGATCCTCTAACTTTTAAGATTATTTGGCTTGCCATCCTCCTTAGGCTATGAACCTTGATTTTTGGTGGACAATCACTGGATTTTTCTTAGAAATTCCAAACCTTTATTTCACCCTAGGCTTTTGCACATTCGTTTGTTGATTTAGCTAGTACCAATAGTCATCACAGACTATCAGTCTGGATCTTTTAGCTGCATCATCACAGCCCCAATCACTACTAGTGAAAGCCATTTTGACGGTGCTCCGCTAATCCTGAAATAAATGAAGTAATCCCCTATTTCATTGTAGGGCCAAAGAAAGAGAGAGAAAGAGAGGAAAAGAAGAAAAAGATAGAAAGAAAGAAAAAAGAATAAAAAAATAAAAGAAAAAAAGGATAAAGAGAGTTTCTCTCTCTTCCCTCTTCTTCTTATCTTCCACTCTCCACTTTCTCTTTCTAGTTTATCTCTAGAAAATCATACTTTCTCTCTCTATGAGTTTCTACCACTAAAAGTGTCTTCCTCTAGATTATGTTTCTCTTTTAGGCTTTTCTAAATCATAGAAAGAACCTTCAACAATCTTAATAGACTTTAATGAAAGGATCCTGACTTTTGACTATCAAATAGCGAATCCTCACCTTGATCAAGCCTATCATCATTAGATTTCACCATCAATTGCATCCTACCACCCAAGCATGATCCTTGATTTATAGTTGATTAATTGGATATCCTAAATCAAACCATTTTGATGTCAGCTATAAAGATTTTAGAATTTAGAAATTTATTTTGAAAATAATCATGATTAAAATTTGGTAAAAGTATGATTTTAGATATTCAATTTTGTAAAAGAATTTTGGGAAGCTCATTGTTCATACAAGATTAAGATGATTGCATGTTGGATAAAAAAGTCTGCTCGACGTACTACTAAAAATATATCGAACCAATAAAATTTCGATCCTCCTCAATAGGTTGGTGGTATCCTTCAGCAGAAAAGAATCATTGGTCCTATTAGGAATATATAGATGGAGTAGCAAGAACCAATTATGGTCCGAATAGAAAAGATATTAGTCGGCATGGTGCAATCATAATAGTAGTTGCCACAATAATTACTACAACAATGGCAAGTGCAACTACAAACATCACCACCGCAGGAATGTGGAGAGCAGCAAGATCATTGAAGTAATATTATAGAATTTAAATGATTGCCTCCATTAGCTTTTATGGGGACTATCGAATCTATGGAAGTTGATAATTGAATTATGGAGATGGAGATGATGATTGCCGTCTTGGAGTGCCATGATGATGAAAAGATTTGTTAGTAAACTTATTTGTTATAAGGTAAAGTGTTCAACTAATGGTACAGACTGGACATAAATATACATATATTGGGGAGCAACTCTTCTGGGATAGATTTTGAGGGGCATTTTCTAATCAATATTTTTCTTGGAGTGTAATGACATAAAAAAATAAAAATTTATTTATCTAAAATAAAAAAATATGATAGTTGTAGAATATGTAACTAAATTTACAAAGCATGCAAATTTTATTCTAAGGTTGGTTAAGGATGAGCATGATCAAGTGCATAAATTTGAGATGAAACCAAGGATAGAAACTAAAAAGCAAGTGGTGCTATATAAATTAACTACTTATATAGATGTGGTGAAGAAAGCATTAAAAATTGAAATGAAAGTCAATGAAGAACATGCTAAAAGAGAAGAAAATCAAAAGAAATGAAGTAGGTCGAATGAATCTCAAGCGTAGAATAGTAAATATACTAGGAGTTCGAATAAAGATCAGTGAGTGATAGCTCTACGCCAGCAGACAGCATCAAATATTCTAGGTGGGGTAAAGCTTATGCTGATCATGAATGCAGTTCTATCATTGGTACTCACTTTAAATATGGTAAGATAGGTCACAAAATAGATGAAGTGCCTCCTAGAGATCTGAGAGTCAGCCTACCCTAAAAGCTGAACAAAATAAGGATAAGAATCTAAAAATCCAGAATCCAAGGACGTGTCTATGCTTTTACGCAACAAGATGTGCAGACTTCCAATTCAGTGGTAATGGGCTTTGAGATAGGTTCTTGGAATTAATTGGACTGATGAATTGATTTTGCTCATAAGATAAGTAATGATTGACCTTCTCTAGATTTTTCATTTATATAATCATGAAGATTGAACAAATTATTAATGGATTTATATATGATTTATGAATCTATGAAAATATGTTTTGAATGAAAATTGACATAAAATTTTGGAATAGTATTTCTCCTATTATTACTATAATTATTTATTGATCAAAAAATCATATATGCATATTAATTTTGATTTGATTATGAAATATGTATTATTCTGGAAAAAGAGTTTTGATACAAATCAGATTTAGACTCTCAGTCTGACTATGTTCTGAACCCTGCCAATTGGGGTTATGCATTAGCATTTTGACTATTACTGAGCCCATGATTCTATTTCTAGCCCAACCATAGCATATAAGTGTGGTATTTTAGCCCGACCATAGGATATATTTTGGCCCCACCATAAGATATAAGTATGGTATTCCAACCCTATCATGGGGTATATGTTTGGTATTCTGGCCTCACCATATAATATTAGTATACATGGTCATAGTTAAAGGTTGATGAGTTGTTTGAATTTATTTTGAATCAAATTATTGAGTATGATTTTTTTTGAATTAAATGTATAATTTTGAATATGAGTATTTAAAAGACACTGGCATTATTGAATTCTTGTTTTGAAAAAGAAATTTGATCATGTTTGTACACCAACTAATGATAAATTATATTTTGACTCTCCATCCTCTATTATCATATAAAATATCTAGCCAAGGTATTCATTACTTATTAAGCTATCAACATAGTTTAGATTTAGATTTATTATTATATTTTATAAGACTATTATTTGGGGTTGAATGGATGTAAGACTTTTAAATTTTATTTATCAGTTGAATTTGTTAGTTAAATGAATTTTGACATTTAGTTATTTAAATTATCTCCATTGTGATGCATTCAATTTACTGGTGAGATGCCTTGTATATTTGTGGAGAGTGTTCTTCATAAGTTTGTGGCTGTTGCCATAACCCCTTGATTTATGATCTCAGATTGGGGGTACGATAATGTAGAATGGTAAGTTGCCATTTTCTTATTACCACCATGCTACAACAAACCATCTTGTTTTTCTACTTGTTCCTTATGAGAGGTTCATCAAATGTGTTATTTTTATGTATCCAAAATAGAATATAAGTAGTTCATTATTGTTTCATCCTCTAAACTAGGTGGAATTTATGTTTCCAAACTATTTTTAATAATTTCATAAAACTAGGCATCATTGAAAATAATTTGTGAAAGAACTAGGCCAGATCAAGCATGACCCTCACCATGCTAAGTTAAAATGAATTTGTGCTTGGGCTATGGTCATAATTAATTGAAAATTGATTCAAACTAGTCAAGTTTTAGGTGAGAACTTGGTTTTAGCTATTGCTTGACTTTTTGGCCCTATTAAATTATGTTATTAATAATAAAGGGTCTCGCTGTCTTGAATTAATTTTGCACACCTCGATTAGTTGTCCTCCTGGAGTAAGAGGTTATAAATATGCTAAAAGTTTTTTCATTGTATAGGATAGGGGCCTATAAATGTGCTAGCATTCATCATGACCAAGCCTAATTAAGCTAAGGCTAATTAACTTAAGTTTAGATTATTTTAAATTAAATTTTTGCACCTCAAGTAAATTCTCTCCCTATAAATTTTTAATTAAAGTCTTTGGCCCTTGGTTGCAAAGAACAGGCATAAACTAACAAGTATGGTCCTTGATAATCATGTAAGTAACACACATCTATTGAGTCATTTACATATGTCATTTATGTCCTTGTTGTTTTGGGTTTAGGATCTAATCACAAAGCCATAATTACCTTATCATCACCTTGAAAGTTCTTTATTGATGTACCAATTTGGTTAATGGACTAGAATTTCACTAAAAGAGATTAGATAGAATCTTCTTGATAAAAATTAGTCAATAGTGTTTTCATTTAAGATCCTCAACAAAAGAGATTATTTAAGAGAAGAGAAGCGCATTTAGGAAAAGATGGGATTTAAAATTTCTGCCATATTTAAGAGAGAAAGTGAGTCTTTGTCAGATTTTCTTTTGAGTATGGTTTCAATGTGTATGTAGAGATTATTCTTATTTTGAATTTTAATTTTGTTAAAAATTTAGTTTAAGTTTATTAAGAAAATTAAAAAGAGAAGTGATTCAGATAAACGAGCAGTATATGAAAATTTTTTTTCCTTCATATAGTGTATTTAAGAGATTCAGGCTAATGTCTCGATGATTCCCACATAAGCTCCATCGATGGAGTCTAGCTATAGGAAGGAGTCCAATTATATCTTAAGGGATTTTCAATAAGCAAATTTGTTTAATAGTGCAGCTATTGGATGGAGCTAGTTGTATTTTAAGTCTAGCCATAAACTTTCTATAATTACAGTAGGGTTAGTAGTGGTAAAAGATTGAGCATTTATTTGCATGGATCCTCACATATTAGTTTTATTCAATATTCTCTAAATTTTAAAAAAATATAAATTTTAAAAAACTATTCATGAATAATGATTATAAAATTAATGACAAGAGCATATATTTATATATTCATATAAGCTTTTTCTACAAATATATGGCCTTAAATATCTAAACTATTTGTAAATGGTTTGTGATCAGCTTGGCAATGGTTTATTTGGATATGGCTATAGACCTAGCCAACACTCTTCACCTATTCGTTCATCACGCATCCTTGCAACTCCGCAAGAGACAAGAAAGAAACCCGATTAATAGAACTAATATATATATATATATATATGCTTGTATATTACATGAGCACGTGCATGGGTGTTGAGTTGTGGCTTCTCCTAAGATAATTTTTGCTTTAATAAGTGATGCAGCATGAGTACTTTTATTGAGTAGCTATCAAGCAACATTGGAGTCTATGCAAAAAAAATCAAGAATCACTAGGGCAAGGCTATAGCGACATGCATAATTATTATAAATTTACAGGCATAATAATAGTTTTTCTTCTTTCATGTCTTTTCTTCCTATTTTTACCAACTTGTTGTTCTTGGATTTTTTGATAGGTTTGATGTTTTGTGTCACAAATCCAAACGATTAACTTGCATCATCAAATAGAAATAGATAGCTATACAATTATTTTCCTAAATAAAATGCATGATAGCTGCTAGTTGCCAACATACAATCACAAAATACCTTGTTAAAGATAAAATCATATAATATGCTAGCATTTCTTAAATCAATATAAATATTTTCTAATTATATGTCCTAACTAGAATGGATATCGATGAAGCCAAATCTCATCACACCTTTTGGCAATTGATAAATTGCCTTAGTAAAAGAATAATAAAAGATAAAAATAATTATGATATGTCAATTATTTTGAAATCTGTAAAGATTTTTCATTTATGTCCACTTGATATTTTGTAATACATTAATTATATATATAACTCACCATCAAGTAGGAAATGATGGGTGAAATACGGGTGTGGTATGGATTTTTTCAACCCAAAATATTGATCAATATTTAATATATACAGCAACAAAGTTCATAAAGTGGTGCCACACATTGTCCTTTTTCATATCCCAAGCTGTGGCATGACCCATTGCAACTTTTGGTTTCCACGTCACATAATGCAATACAATAATATCTTGCTTGTGCTGGGACAACAAAATAAATTTTGAATTAGCATGTATATTTATACTTGCATGAACAAATATTTAGAAAATCCAAGAAAAACTGAGGTGTGCTACATAAAATATTAAACAAAAGAGAATGATGCATTTTAAGGCCTTCATGTCTACATATTCTTCCAATTTTCTATACTGAAATAGAAGAAGAAACATACCATAAGCAAAGAACATAGCAAGAACTATGATGGCCATGAAAATTTTATTGGCATTGGAAGAGGAAGAGGAAGCCATATCAAATTTCTTGATCTAGTCTAAGAATATGCCTTAGGGGTTCGAATTTATATTTGTCCAAAATATTTCTTTTGTTGAGTAATAACAGTTGTCTAAAGGGGGTTTTGCTTCCTTTAATTGCCATTAGGCATTATTTATTGGGTTATTTTACCAAGAGTTTCTTATATCTTAATAGGATGGTAACATTTTGTTTTGTTCAATTTCTTCATGGCATCTTAATTAATACCGCTTGGATTAAGTGACTTGGGAGCCATTATTCTCTAACATATTTGAGAATAATAGGGTCCATTAAATGTTTTGATAGGCACCCTTCAAAAGTTGAATAATGGGAATAGGGTGATGGGAAAGGAAACAAGGATAATTTTAATACCATCGATGTAATAAGAAGATATGATTTAATCTTTTTCTGTTATCTTGGGCTCTTAATATCCATTGGTTACTAGTCGTGATGAAAATTATTTTGAGAAAATTTAATGATTTTAAAGATTATTGCAATTTCAGTGGAAGACTATTCTTAAAGAAACATACACTCGAATGGCATGTATAACTTAATAATCTTTGTGGCGATGTCTTGCTTTTCACTGGTTTTATATTTTAAAAGTTGCAATTTATGATGGTAGGATAGATATCATGGCTAAAGTAGTGAAGCATGACCTTGCCCCCTTTTTGGTGAACCAAGTCTCAAGTCAAAGTTCTTTCATCATGTCTCGTCAAGTTAAGCCTTTCTTTATAAGATCATGTAAATTAAGAAACATCCCTCTAAACAACCTCTTATCTAAAGCGTCAGCTAACAAACATCTTTTTAAAAAACATAAAACTATCAATTTGACTCTAGTTAGAAATTGTGAGCATACCATTGATAGACGTTATACATCCATAAACAATGATTATAATAAAAAAATATTTAGATACCTTTGCTTCATGTGAATGAAACAATTAAAAGCATTGATGCTTGCAATACATATACCAATTTGGCTAGATTTGAAATAACAACCTCTCACTAAGTGCTCATAAAATTGATTTCTCTAGTTATGAAATAAGAATCATATGTGAGGAGCTTATTGCTATCCCCAATGCTTTGGAAGTGTTAGATTGGACAAAAGTGAACTGAAGGATGCATCAAGATGGTTCACAGCATCGATCTTTAATCCATTGAGGTCCCTATCTAATTACCATTAGATATATAGTTCATGTGACCAGTTCGTGCATTGAGCCATTGAGGCCTCTATCTATATTATTGATTTCATATCAGATATGTGATTATGTGCATGAAAATTTGATAGATACTAATATTTTTGAATTTATGTTTTGAAAATAAAATTTGATCATGTTTGCATACCGACTAATGATTAATTATATTTTAACTATCGCATCCTATGTTGTCACTTGAATTATCTATTTAAGATACTTATTGCTTATTGGGATATCAATCTCATTATTCTCTTTTTCTTTTTTTAGATTTAGATGCTTAGTTATGGATGTGGGTACTACTTTATGAAATTAGAAATAAGTTTTGATAGTATCAACATAGTTTAGATTTGGATTTATTATTATAGTTTATAGGACTATTATTTGAGGTTCAATGGATGTTGGACTTTTGAATGTTATTTTTCAGTTGGATTTGTTAGTTAATTAAATTTTAACTTTTAGTTATTCAAATTATCTCCTTTGTGATGCATATGATATCGTGTTGGGATAACTTGCTTGCTTGTAGAGAGTATTCTCCACAAGCATGGGTGGTTGACATGAACCCTTGATTCACGATCTCGGATGGATGTGTGTGATAATTAATATGATATCAGAGCATATGTGGAAAAATCATGATACATAAAATCAAACATGAGTGTTGGTAGGAAGGCACTAGGGGCATTGGGATGATAACTAATATTAATTTTGACATAACTTAGAAACTTAGATTTGAGATAAGTATATTGATGGATTTGAATCAGAGTGCACACTGAAAGCATTGTGGTCTGAATTTTTTTCAAGCTGATCAGAATAATAATTTGATTCAAGGAATATCATAATGAAAGACTTAATCATGAAATCATGGGATGATTATAATCTGAGAAAGAAGTAATCCTAAATTTTTGAAGACTGGCCAAGAAAAATTTTGATGATGAAATTTCTTTTTAAGGAAAGAGAATGTGACACCCAAGCCCAAACAACTTGGGCCTAATCCAGACATAAAAAAAGAAATAATACAAAAAGGATTTACCATGAATTTTAGAGCACTAGAAAAAAAAGAGGGCTAGCACATGCTGTGCACGTGCTGGGTGGAAGAGTTGAACTCCCATTGGAGTTCTCTTCCTTCACCAATCAACTCTTGATCAGAGTTGAATACAACCACTTGTGGAAGAGTTTAACTCCTCCCCTCTAGCCCATTTTAAGGGAAGAGGGCTTCCCTATTCTTCCCATAAAAGACCGAGGCCCAAGCTAGAGATTCATCAGAGTTCTCTTCTTTTCTTCTCTCTGAAGGTGCTTCATCATGTTCGTCGAAAGCACAGGCCAACCGTCAATGGAACCTAAATAGGATCCTCTAATTTTTAAGATTGTTTGGCTTGCCATCTTTCTTAGGCTATGAACCTTGTTTTTTGGTGGGCAATCACTGGATTTTTCTTAGAAATCCCAAATGTTTATTTCACCTTGGTTTCTGCACATTCATTTGTTGATTTAGCTAGTACCAATAGTCATCACAGACTATCAGCGTGGATCTTTTAGCTGCATCATCATAGCCTCAATCACTACAAGTGAAAGCCATTTTGACGGTGCTCCGCTAATCTTGAAATAAATGAAGTAATCCCCTATTTCACTGTAGGGCCAAAGAAAGAGAGAGAAAGAGAGGAAAAGAAGAAAAAGATAGAAAGAAAGAAAAAAGAATAAAGAAAAATAAAAGAAAAAAGGATAAAGAGAGTTTCTCTCTCTCCCTCTTTTTCTTATCTTCTACTCTCCGCTTTCTCTTTCTGGTTTATCTCTAGAAAATCATACTTTCTCTCTCTATGAGTTTCTACCACTAAAAGTGTCTTCCTTTAGATTATATGTTTTTCTTTTAGGCTTTTCTAAATCATAGAAGGAACCTTCAACAATCTTAATAGACTTTGATGAAAGGATCCTGACTTTTGACTATCAAATAGCCAACCCTCATCTTGATCAAGCCTATCATCATTAGATTTCACCATCAATAGCATATTACCACCCAAGCATGATCCTTGATTTATAGTTGATCAATTCAATATCCTAAATCAAATCATTTTGATGTCAGTTATAAGGATTTTAGAATTTAGAATTTTATTTTAAAAATAGTCATGATTAAAATTTGATAAAAGTATGATTTTAGATATTCAATTTTGTAAAAGAATTTGGGAAGCTCGTTGTTCATACAAGATTAAGATGACTCCATGTCGGATAAAAAAGTCTGCTCGACGTACTACTAAAAATATATCAAACCAATAGAATTTCGATCCTCCTTAATAGGTTGGTGGTATCCCTCAGCAGAAAAGAGTCATTAATCCTATTAGGAATATATATGTGGGGTAGCAAGAACTAATTATGGCCTGAATAAGGAAGATATTAGTCGGCATGGTGCAATCATAATAGTAGTTGCCATAATAATTGCTAAAACAATGGTAAGTGCATCTACAAACATCGCCTCCGTAGGAACATGGAGAGCAGTAGGATCATTGAAGTAATATTATAGAATTTAAATGATTGTCTCCATTAGCTTTTATGGGGACTATCGAATCTATGGAAGTTGATAATTGAATTATGGAGATGGAGATGATGATTGTCATCTTGGAGTGCCACGTGATGATGAAAAGATTTGTTAGAAAACTTATTTGTTATAAGGTAAAGTGTTCAACTAATGGTACAGACTGGACATAAATATACATATAATGGGGAGCAACTCTTCTGGGATAGATTTTGAAGGGCATTTTCTAATCAATATTTTTCTTGGAGTGTAATGACACAAAAAAATAGAAATTTATTTATCTAAAATAAAAAATATGATAGTTGTAGAATATGTAACTAAATTTACAAAGCTTGCAAACTTTATTCTAAGGTTGGTCGAGGATGAGCATGATCAAGTGCATAAATTTGAGATGAAATCGAGGATAGAAACTAAAAAGCAAGTGGTGCTATATAAATTAACTACTTATATAGATGTGGTGAAGAAAGCATTAAAAATTGAAATGAAAGTCAATGAAGAACATGCTAAAAGAGAAGAAAATCAAAAGAAATGAAGTAGGCCAAATGAATCTCAAGCGCAGAATAGTAAATATTCTAGGAGTTTGAATAAAGATCAGTGAGTGATAGCTCTATGCCAGCATAGACACATCAAATGTTCTAGGCGGGGTAAAGCTTATGCTGATCATGAATGCAGTTCAATCATTGGTACTCACTTTAAATATGGTAAGATAGGTCACAAAATAGATAAGTGCCTCCAGAGATCTGAGAGTCAGCCTACCATAAAAGCTGAACAAAATAAGGATAAGAATCCAAAAATCCAAATCCAAGGACGTGTTTATGCTTTTACGCAACAAGATGTTCAGACTTCCATTTCAGTGGTAACGGGCTCTGAGATAGGTTCTTGGAATTAATTAGACTGATAAATTGATTTTGCTCATAAGATAAGTAATGATTGACCTTCTCTAGATTTTTCATTTATATAATCATGAAGATTGAACAAATTATTAATGGATTTATATATGATTTATGAATCTATTAAAATATATTTTGAATGAAAATTGACATAAAGTTTAGAATAGTATTTCTCCTATTATTATTATAATTGTTTATTAATAAAAAATCAAATATGCATATTAATTTTGATTTGATTATGAAATATGTATTATTCTGGAAAAAGAGTTTTGATACAAATCAGATTTAGACTATCAGTCTGACTATGTTCTGAACCCTACCAATTGGGGGTTATGCATTAGCGCTTTGACTATTACTGAGCCTATGATTCTATTTCTAGCCCAACCATAGCATATAAGTGTGGTATTTTAGCCCGACCATAGGATATATTTTGGCCCAACTATAAGATATAAGTATGGTATTCTGGCCCTATCATGAGGTATATGTTTGGTATTCTGGCCTCATCATATTATATTAGTATACATGGTCATAGTTAAAGGTTGATGAATTGTTTGAGTTTGTTTTGAATCAAATTATTGAGTATGATTTTTTTTGAATTAAATATATAATTTTGAATGTGAGTATTTAAAAGACACTAGCTTTACTGAATTCTTATTTTGAAAAAAAAAAATTTGATCATGTTTGTACACCAACTAATGATAAATTATATTTTGACTCTCCATCCTCTATTATCATATAAAATATCTAGCCAAGGTATTCATTACTTATTGAGCTATCAACATAGTTTAGATTTAGATTTATTATTATATTTTATAAGACTATTATTTGGGGTTGAATGGATGTAAGACTTTTAAATTTTATTTATCAATTGAATTTGTTAGTTAAATGAATTTTGACATTTAGTTATTTAAATTATCTCCATTGTAATGCATTCAATTTCCTGATGAGATCTTTTGTATATTTGAGGAGAGTGTTCTTCATAAGTTTGTGGCTGTTACCATAACCCCTTGACTCATGATCTCGGGTTGGGGGGTGCAATAATGTAGGATTAAGCTGCCATTTCCTTATTACCACCATGCTACAACAAGCCATCCAATTTTTTTGATTGTTCCTTATGAGATGTTCATCAAATGTGTTATTTTTATGCATCCAAAATAGAATATAAGTAGTTCATTGTTGTTTCATCCTCTAAACTAGATGAATTTATATTTCCAAACTATTTTTAATAATTTCATAAAAATAGGCATCATTGAAAATAATTTATAAAAGAACTAGGCCAGATCAAGCATGACCCTCACCATGCTAAGTTAAAATGAATTTTGTGCTTGGGCTATGGTCATAATTAATTCAAAATTGATTTGAACTAGTCAAGTTTTAGGTGAGAGATTGATTTTAGCTATTGCTTGGCTTTTTGGCCCAATTAAATTATGTTATTAATAATAAAGGATCTCACTGTCATGAATTAATTTTACACACCTTGATCAATTGTCCTCCTAGAGTAAGAGGCTATAAATATGCTAAAAAAATTTTCATTGTATAGGATAGGGGGCTATAAATGTGCTAGCATTCATCATGACCAAGCCTAATTAAGATAAGGCTAATTAACTTAAGTTTAGATTATATTAAATTAAACTTTTTGCACCTCACGTAAATTCTCTCCCTATAAATTTTTAATTAAAGTCTTTGGCCCTTGGTTGCAAAGAACAGGCATAAACTAACAAGTTGGCCCTGCATGCGCCAATCACCGTGCGTAGTGCAAAAAGTATTTTCCTAGCATATTTTTAGTGCATAAGATTTAGAGTTCAATCTCTTCCTTTCTCCTTCTAATGGTATCATTCTTGACAACAATTTACCTCTAATTTTTGCTCTCTATTTATCCTACCTTTCTTTGCAATTCATTTCTTTCTGTACTTTATATTCCATCTTGCATTTATGCTGAAATTATGCATTAATTTAAAATTACATTCTCAATGAAAGCACATACTCAGTTACCAGCTTCTAACTAGCTTATAACTAGCGTAATGTATGGGGTATAACTTTTTTCTTTTTTTAAACTAATTTTATAGTATATAATATTATTTTTATAAGATATGCTTATATTTGATATGTTTATTTAAAGCATGTTAGAAAAAAAAAATTATTTTAGATATACTTTACATATTTTAAAAGGAAAAAAAATTATTAGAGTAGTCTCCATAAAATTGGTTTATATTTTTGAAGCTCCCAGAAAAATAGTAAAAAATCACGTGGATAAAAAATATAATAACACTTTCAAGGTATTTTCTTTTAGGATTTCTATATTCAAGTATTTTCATAGTATCTATTGACTTATAATAATTTGACGTCTTTTTATGAAACAAATACTTGCTTCTCTCTAATTTTTCTAACAAAAATTAATTTTTTTATTTCAAACTATATACGAATTATTCTTATTTTTAGGTTCATAATTCCACTTTTTTGCTCTCCTCTTTTTAAAGAACAAAGTAAAATATCATATTTATTAAGATATGTTGTTTGATTTGTCTATTGCTTAATTTTAAAATTTACAAAATATCACCTAAACTAGCCTACTCTTTGATTTATTTGTTTATCATTCTATGTTTGTTTTCTCTTCTCTATTTTCAGTTATTCTTTTGATTTTATCGTTGTTTATAGGCTTATGATCTTCATCTCTCCCAAGGGTATTACCCTCGGTGTCTCCCTATTAGGGTTAAAATAATCCCTACCGAAGTTCTTGGCTGCCGACCTCCATTCTATGGGAATTCACCAATCTTCTCAGCAATAGGTCCATGCTGTGAAACTTGTCAAAAGCATGTTGAAGTCTGGCCAGACGATCTAGGGTAGTAAAGAAGAACTATTATTTTATTAACCCTACCTTTTGACTTAGAATGAATTTTTTCAATCGCATTCCTTCTAGACAAACTCCTCCAGTCACACACCTTTTGGATGAACTCCTTTAATCACGTTCCTTCCAGATGGACTCCTTTAGTCATACTCCTTCCGGATGGACTTCTTCAGCAACGCTCCCTCCGGACAGACTCCTTCAACAGCACACCTTCTGGATGGACTCAATCAACAGCACTCCCTCCAAATGGACTATTAGATATGTGTGCCCTAGAAGCCAGATTGGCTAACACTTGTAATACACTTCTATGGGCAAAATTATAATTTTGACTATAAATAATAAAATGAGTTATTTTCTATCATAGTGTGTATTTGAAAGTATCTATGATACATCCCTTTAGTTAATGGTAATGATAGTTCATATTTTTAAGAGTTGAAAATTTAAGACATGAATCTTCATTATTAACTCATAAAATGCTCCCGACCATAGGATCATCATGGGGATGGTGATTGATCCAAAAGGTTGGTGTACGATCACTTCTTTAGGATAGATGAGTCTTGAGTCTATGGTGTAAAGACATCGAAGTGAGAGTATAGATAATCGTTAGAGAATGAGGGCACTGAGCGTGACCACCTCAAGCAGTCATGAGGAAGTCTACCTTCTCGTCGATTATTGGCTCGAAGCTGCAATGGTGTGTCTAGTTCTTTGATCTGAGGTGCATTGGCAGTTCACCATGAGGGTGTTATAGTTTGACTACACCATAACTCGATATCCTAGCCATTTGAAATTCTAAGGTGTATGTTGGCTATAGCATGTTCATTGTAGAAATTGGATTGCACCAATAGGAGATCTATCTACCTCGGTAGATGAGGAGTAGCCCTATGATGATCATGAGAATCAAGTCCATAAGCCCATGGCCATGGAAGAGTGAAATAATAGAAAGAGTTTTTATTAGGGTTTTCACATTGAACTTGAATCGAATGATTAATTCATATGATGGATATTAGGGTTTGACGAGATAACCTTAATCCTAATCTGGTTGGAGCTCAAGATAGAGAAACTTAATCACATAGATAACTGCACCAAGAGATTCGCTTTCAATTCTGATGGGTTGCCACCATATGCTGCTAGGTATCACTGGTGGATTTTGGGAGCAATTAGAATGATTTGGATGATCGATCATACTAGTTGTCTAAATCAGAAAAGTTCTGATCCATTGAAAGGTATTTTGATGACGTCAATGATAGAGATCATGACATATCCCATTACCATACGAAACTGAACCTAACTAGGTCACACAAACAAGGGTTTGGATTTGAATATCATCAATTAGACTAACCCAGTTCAATTGATTTGAATAAGATTCAATTAGATTTAAGAAAATCATGCTAGCACATGATTGAGCCTAATGTTCTCCTTTAACAATCATTAAAATTTGTTTTGACTGAGCCAAATATGTTTGGACTCACTCAAAAATCTTTACTTGGTCTAACTAGAGCTTGTCCAGGTTAGAAAAGAGTTGTCTTAATTTATGAGATAAATTTAAGATAACACCTGCCATTTTTCATCACCTACTAAATCTTGTCTTTGAACTTTGGTCAAATATTAACCTTTGACACTTAGACATCTATCCATGTGTTATACATCCATAGGAGAGAACTTTGACCCTTGTCCCCCTGCTAAAAGATGAAGGGAAATCCTGATTTCTCGGTCCAGGTTCATTCAGATCTGATCAGATCAAGAGATATATTTTAAAATTTTTTCTCTTGATTCCAATCAGATCTTGATATGTTTTAGATCTGATTCTTATTATTTTAATAAAATAAAATTAAAAGATAAATTAAATCAAATTTAATTTACCTGATCTGGGTAATCCTATTACCCTGTTGATGATCCTGTTTGCAGCGGAAGGTTCTGGATCTTAGCCACGCAAGCGCCTGGCCTCTACCGGTATCCACTCGGGTTGGATCTGGAGATCCTCTTCTTCTCTATCATGCCTCCAAAAATTAGATCTGGATCTGATCTGGAGGATCTTCAAAACTCTTTTGAAGATGAGCAGTCGTCCTTTGCAGCAGCGCAGCCTTCTTATTTTTGATCGCCTTTCTTTGATCTGAATCGCACCAACCAAGGTCCAAAACTCCTTTTGGACGTGGAGAGCAAGGGGAGAAGAGACTATGGCATGGAGAAGGAGGGGAGAGGCAGCCTTGGGGCATGTGGAGAAACTATGATCTCATCATATCTCATATCTCATACAATCTGAGTTGGATACAGGGTCTTATTTATAGACTAGCTATGATCCAACTCCTCTTCTTCCCAACCAATCACAACCCTTTGTGAAATCAGATCTAAATCTGATTGGTGGGAATAGAGATCCCCTGGATTCCTCCTTAGAGGGTGCCTAAGACCAGTCAAAGTTGGTTCTTAGAAGAACTCTAATTGGAATCCAAAAAGGAGATGGAGTCCTTGTCCAACAAGGACTCCTAGGCGCCTCCAACTTGGGCACACGCCTAGGGTGGCGTGCGCCCTTCTCCTTGCCAGGTTCTGGCAGGGGGACAGGCCCCCACCAGCTCTCCAATAGGTGCATGACATGTGGTCAAAAGTCAAAGTGTCAATGGTCAACGTTTGACCAGTCAAAGGTAGACTTTTGACCAAAGTCAAAGAACAAGAAATGGCAGGTGACCAAAAATGGCAGGTAGTGTCTTACAAATAAGACAACCTTTTCTGACTTGGACAACCTCCTGTCAGACCATATGAAGGCCTCTGTTTGAGCACAAACTCCTTTGGCTCAGACAGGACAACTTATTTATGATAGCAAAAGAAGAACGTTAGGTTCAATCGAGTGCTAGCACGATTTCCTTGAACCTAATTGAATCTCATTCAGATCAATTGAACTAGATCAGTTCAATTGATGATCACCAGATTCAAACCCTTGTTTGTGTGACCCAGTTAGGTTCAGTTCTGTATGGTAATGGGATATGTCATGATCTCTATCATCGACATCATCGAAACTCCTTTCGATGGATCAGAACTCTTCTGATTCGAACAGCTAGAATGATCGATCATCTAAATCATTCTAATTGCTCCCAAAATCCACCAGTGACACCTAGCAGTATATGGTGGCAACCCATCAGAGCTGAATGCGAACCTCTTGGTGCAGCTACCTGTGTGATTCAGTTCTTCTATCTTGAGCCCCGATCAGATTAGGGTTTAAGGTGAACTCGTCAAACCCTAGTCTCTGTCATATGATGTAATCATTCGATTCGAGTCCAATGTGAAAATCTAAATAGAAACTCTTTCTATTATTTCACTCTACCATGGCCATGGATTTTTGGACTTGATTCTCATGATCATCATAGGGCTACTCCTCTACCACCGAGGTAGATAGATTCCATCTTGATGCAATCCAGTTCCTACAATGAACATGTCATAGCCAACATACACCTCAGGATTCCATATGGCTAGGAGACTGAGTAATGGTGTAGTCAAACTATAACACCCTCAAGGTGAACTGCCGATGCATCTCAGGTCAAAGAACCAGACACACTACTGCAGCATCGAGTCAGTCATTGATGAGAAGGTAGACTCCCTAATGACTACTCGAGGTGGTCACGCTCAGTGCCCTCATTCTCTAACGAGTACCTGTACTCTCGCTCCGATGTCTCCACACCGTAGACTCAAGACTCATCTACTAAAGAGAAGCGATTGTACACCAACCTTTCGGATCAATCACCATCCTCGTGATGATCCTATGGTCAGGAGCAATCTATGAGTTAATAATGATTATTCATGTCTTAAATTTTCAACTCTTGAAAATATGAATTATCATTACCATTAACTCAAAGGATGTATCACAGACACTAAATACACATATGTGATAGAAAATAACCCATTTATTGATTTTAGTCAAAATTATAATTTTGCCCTTAGAAGTGTATTACAAGTGTCAGCCAATTCTGGCTTCTAGGGCACATATATCTAACAAAAGGAAGATAGATAAAGGGTGCATGCCTAGGGAGGCATGCACTCCATGTGGATAAGGATTGGAGTCCCATACAAATGGGACTTTAGTTGCTTTAGGGAATCAACCTAGATGGTGCCAAGGAGTCCTCTTTGACCAGTCTTGGCACCATCTAAGGTGAGTTTTAAGGGACTCTAATTTGATTAGATCAGATGATGTCATCCTATCAATCAAATTTAGATCTGATTGCGCAAAAGGCCATGATTGGCCAAGATGATGTGGCACTGCATGGCGCAGTAGGATCTATAAAAATCCTATCTACGCCTAGATTAAGAGAGCTCTACTTTAGCCCATGCCACAAAGCCCTTCTCCCTCCTTCTCCATGCCACCCTCTGGTCCTCTCTCTCCTCTCCACGCGTAAGAGCCTTTGGGCACAAGTTAGGTGCAATCCAAGCAAGAGAAAGGCAATAGGAAAGGAAGAAGGCAATGCTGCTGCAAGAGACAACGGTTGATCTTCAAAAGAAAATTTGAAGACCTTCAAGATCAGATTCAGATCTAATTTTTGGAGGATAAATTAAGAAGAAAAAGATCTCTAGATCCTACCTGAGTGGATACCGATAAAGGCCAGGTGCTTGCATGGCTACATCTAGAACTTCAGGCCAACATCGCAATCATCACAGGATAATAGGATTACCCATAATAAATATATGATTAAATTAGATTTTATTTATTTTATTTTTCTTTTATTAGATCAATAAGATCAGATTTAAAGAGTCTTAGATTTGATTAGGATCTTAGAGAAAAATTTTTAAAATATTTTTCTTGATCCAATCAGATTTGAACGAACCTGCATCAAAAAAATAGGATTTTTCTCTTCAACTGGTATTAGAGCCAGGTTCCAAAATTCATTAGATCTAATTTTATTTTAATTTTAATCTAATAATTAGATGATTTTAGATATCACATGAGATGTGATTAAATCTAAAATCAAAAAAATTAAAAAATTAAATAATCTAGATCTAAGATGTATAAGATGCATGACTAGACTAGGAATAGAATTATTCTATATATAGTCTAAGATGATCATAATTTTAATTTGATTAATTATATATATATTTTTAGATCTATTTATTTACTATTTTTAATATTATAAATATTATAATTATATCTAAAAATAAAAATTAAAAATTATTTAATTTTAAATATCATATGAGATATGATAGATGCATGTTTAGACTAGTTGTAGAATAGTTCTACATAAAATTATCTAGATTAGAATTTATTTTGATATAGATCAAATTTAAATCTTAATTTTTTAGATTATTATGAGATAATTTAGATCTAAAAATATGCATGATATGATACATGAGATGTATGCAAAATATGCCATTTTTAAGTTAGATCTAATTTTTATATATGAGATATATGATATAGATCTAACTACTGTTTTGTAGATTTATCATGTTTCCTGATTAAGGCGTTCCCTCTTGGCCGTCCGGTCATAAGAACGAAGAAGGATTTAAAGGCCCTCTCCTTTCCCATTCGATGGGGTGTTCTTATGATGTGTAGGGGTGCTGCGTGTTCGTCCTTAATCAGAAATCCCAAAACTTTACTTTCTGCAAAACCCTAGATCCTGAAACCCTAGGATTTTATTGTGCATATTTTATTTATGAAATCCCTAAACTTAATTAAGAATTAAGATTTATGGAATATTAATTAGGTCTAAAATTGAGAATTTTTAGATCTAAGACATATTCATAATACTGGGTTCGGGCTTGGGTAGCTCAATTAGGTCTAAGCGGTTGATCAAACCGAATCAAGAGTTGGTTAGATGGGATCAACAATGCTTAAATTGACCAGCCTAATAGGATTAAGTCTGGGTCAAGATCGAGTCACATGAGTGATCGATCAAGCAAGACCTAATTAGGCTCAGAGGTTAGAGTCTGGATTGTAGGCTAACCCAATTGGTTCTGGCTCAACAATTTGGTGTCTAAGGTAAGTTTGGCACATACGATCCGACTGATTTTTAATTGGAAGCTACTCGACTCTGAATGCATTCTTGTACGAGTTAATGGCATATTCCTTCCACCGGTCTCACTTACCTGGCCATATCTGTTGACACAGTTCTGATCTGAGGTGGTCTCAATAATCCGAGCTAACCCATGCCACTAGGTTAGTCATAATTGTTATGACTAAGTCCAAGTCTAGTTTAATGAGATCCTGAATCAAATTCTTTCCTAAGAAAAGATTAAGTCTAAGGTCTTCCACCATTGTAGATATGCGGGCCCTTCCCGGGGTTGATTGTTCTCGATTGGATACAGTGGCTCAGTTGCACCGGGAAAAGATGCAACCATGTCTATTAGGCATTGGATGCTATGGGCTGGAGGATGGAGTTGGGCTCAATATTTCAGGATACGGTGAGAGACCCAATTAGGAAATCCCAGTCTATGCAAATGGTGGGTCTGACTTAACTAAGGAGTGGATCAATATTTTGGATACGGTGAGATTCATGAATTAGAGACCAAGTTTGGGTGCACCATGATTAGAGAATCATTGAACAAGAGTTGTTCACTCATTGGCTAACCCATCACCAATAACTGTTAGGTGAGGTGATGAGTCAGTTGGTGAGACCGCACCACCCACTAGAAATCATTAATCATGGAGATTTTCGCATCTCTACAGAGGGAGTGTAGGGATCCGAGAAAATAGTGGGAGCTAATTTGTTTAAAAATAAAATTCCCTAAATAAATTGGTCAAGTCTTAAATTACAGTATCTAACTAGAATCTTTGACTCTCTACAGAAAAAAGAAAAATGTCTGCGTCCAACCCACTAGGCACGTATCCTTAGACACACATAGACTGATCTGGACCCAATTATAAAGATTGGCTCAGGAACTACAAAATTATTTTGGGTTCTGAGAAGTTAACTCATGTATTTGGACCAGGACCCTCCCACCTTACCAGTCCGTCCATCCACTGAACAGAGAGCGTCTCTGGAAAAATGGATTGACGAAGATAATAAGGCCAGATACTACATGTTGGGCTCGATGTCTGATGAGCTCCAGCGCCAACATGAAGATATCAAGGACTGCTCGCCAAATGTTGGCTCACCTGCAGGAGATGTTTGGTGAACAGAGTCGCGCAGCCAAATATCAAGTCACTAAACAACTTTTTAAGGCTAAGATGCATGATGGGCAGTCAGTCCAAGATCACTGTCTGACAATGATCAAGGACATGGAAGAGCTTGAGAAGCTCGGTGTGAAGTTAGGACTCTTGGATCTGCAGAATGATATTATTCTGCAATCCTTGACTGATGCATATGGGCAATTCATCATGAATTACCACATGCATAAACTTCAGAAATTCCTTGGCCGAGCTTATGAATATGCTGGTTACCGCTGAGCTTTCTATGAAAGGTTCTAAAGGCTCAGTTCTTGCTATGGAACGGACTTCTTCCAAAAGAAAGTCTTATGGAAAGAAAAAGAAGTCTGTGAAAAAGCAAAAGGTGAAAGGATCAAAAGAAGAAGAAGGCAGAGCCGAAGAAGAAGGTCGATGGCAAAGGAAAGTATTTTCCATTGCAACAGCGACGGCCACTTGGAAGCGGAACTGCCCTACTTACCTGGCCACCCTGAAGAACAAGAAGGAAACAGGTCCTTCTAGGAGGTATGCTCGTTATTGAGTCTAACCTTACGGTTTCTTCTGCATCCAGTTGGGTGCTTGACTCTGGTTCTAGTGCTCATCTATGCACTTCTATGCAGGGTCTTGAGGATAGCAGGAGGCTGAGGGATGGAGACATGATCCTACGCATCGGTAATGGAGCAAGAGTTGCTGCAGTAGGTCCGTGGGAACATACCCTCTTCGATTACCATCTGGTTTAGACTTAGTACTTAAAAGACTGTTATTATGTGCCTGCAGCTAGCAGGAATTTGATTTCTGTTTCATGCTTAGCACAAGAAGGCTTATGTGATCACCTTTTCTTAAGGACCATTGTAACATTCTTTATGAAAGAAATAAAATTGCAAATGGTTTTCCTTATTAATGGTCTTTATCAGTTACATATTGATGTATCCTATTTTAACTATCGAGCAAAACGTGAATGCCAAAAATCAAAATGACCTAGGGATAGTCCAAACGATAGATATCTATGGCACCTGAGATTAGGTCATATAGCAGAAGATAGGATTAACAAATTGGAGAAAAATCAGGCTATTGAGTCCATTGACTTCCGAGTCATATCCAACTTTATGAATCTTGTCTTCAAGGCAAAATGACTAAACTCCCTTTTGTTGGACATGGGGAAAGGGCCACAGATCTCCTTGCCCTAGTACATACTGATGTGTGCGGCCCATTTGATGTGCCGGCTAGAGGCAATTTTGTCTACTTCATTACCTTTATCCGATGATCTGTCTAGGTATGGGTATGTGTATCTTATGAGACACAAGTCTGAAGCCTTTTGAAAAGTTCAAAGAAATTCAGACATGAAGTAGAAAAACAAACTAGAAAATCCCATTAAGGTTCTTCGATCAGATCGAGGAGGTGAATACCTTAGTCCGAAAATTCCTAGACTATCTTAAGGAAAATGGCATAGTCTCTCAATGGACTCCACCAGGAACACCTCAACTCAACGGGGTTTCAGAATGGAGAAATCAGGACTCTATTAGGATATGGTTCGATCCATGATGAGCTTCACAGACCTTTCCCTGATTTTCTTTGGGGACACTCATCTATTAACTTCAATATATTTACTGAATAGGGTTCCCTCTAAAATCCATTCCTACCACACCGTATGAGATATGGCACGGTAAGAAACCAAGTCTGAGTCATCTCAGAATTTGGGGTTGTCCGGCTCATGTCAAAAGACAACAAGCGGACAAGTTAGAGTTTAGGTCCTTTAGAGCTCGATTCATAGGATATCCTAAAGAGTCATTAGGATACTATTTCTACATTCCAGAAGACCACAATGTGATTGTGAGTCGACATGCCATCTTTCTTGAAAAATAGTTTATTCAAGATAGTGGCATTGGAAAAGCAGATCAAGCTTGAATGAGAAAGTCTCACAAGCAGCAACGAGCTAAGGACCCCAATGGAACCAAATCAGGTTGAGCCAATAAGAACACTACCTCCTCCACCTCGTAGATCGAAAAGAGTTTTCCATCCCCCTGAAAGATACTTAGGTATTATTTCAGAGAAAATAGAGAAAATGTTCCTCATAGGTAATGGTGCTCATGGTGATGATCCCAAAACCTACAACGAGGCGATATCAGATATCGACTCCGAGAAATGGCTTAGAGGCAATGAAGTCAGAAATTGACTCGATGCACTCAAACCAAGTCTGGACCTTGGTAGATCCACCAGAAGGTATAGTACCTATTGGGTGTAAATGGATCTTCAAGAGAAAGATTGGTGCAGATGGGAATGTGGAGACATTCAAGGCTAGATTGGTGGCAAAAGGTTATAGTCAGCACGAAGGCATTGACTATCAGGATACCTTTTCGTCCAGTAGCTATGCTAAAATCCATCCGCACATTGCTTGCTGTTGCAGCCTATTTCGATTATGAAATATGGCAAATGGACGTGAAAATGGCATTCTTAAATGGATATCTTGAGGAAGATATCTATATGGAACAGCCGCTAGGTTTCACATCCAGTGATACTGATCACAAGGTTTGCAAGCTGCAAAGGTCCATATATGGACTTAAGCAAGCATCTCGGAGCTGGAACACTCATTTCAATGATGTGATCAAATTAAGTTTGGTTTCATCAAAAATGAAGAGGAACCATGTGTTTTCAAAAAGGGTCAGTGGGAGCGCTGTTGTCTTCCTCGTATTGTACGTGGATGACATCCTCCTTATTGGGAATGATATTCCCATGTTGACCATCAGTCAAAATATGTGGTTGTCTAAAGGAATTCTCCATGAAAGACCTAGGTGAAGCATCCTTTATTCTAGGAATTAAGGTCTATAGAGGATAGACCGAATAGGATGCTAGGACTTTCACAGAAGATGTACATAGAGGAAGTACTAAAGAGGTTTAGTATGGAAAACTCTAAGAGGGATTAATACCCTTCAGACATGGTATTCATCTTTCCAAGAAGATGTGCCCTAGCACACCTGAGGAAATAGAACGCATGAGCAAGATCCCTTATGCTTCTGCAATAGGGAGCCTCATGTATGCCATGCTATGTACACGACCTGATATAGCCCATGCTGTGAGTGTCACAAGCAGATATCAGTCAAATCCAGGTGAAGAACACTGGACTTCTGTGAAATGTATCCTTAAGTACTTGAGAAGAACTAAGGATATGATGTTGGTCTTTGGTAATGGAGAACTCCAAGTCCAGGGATACACAGACTCAAATTTTATGTCTGATATAGATGATCGAAAGTCGACATCTGGAAGTCTGTTTGTGTGCAATGGTGGTGCTGTCAGCTGGAAGAGTTTCAAGCAGAACAGTGATAGCAGATTCCACCATGGAAGCAGAATACATCGCTGCATCAGAGGCTGCGAAGGAAGCATTCTGGTACAAGAAGTTTGCTGCAGAAATTAAAGTAATGCCATCAGATGCCATTCCTCTATACTATGATAATAATGGCGCCATAGCCCTTGCTAAGGAGCCAAGGTCTCACCAAAAATCCAAGCACATCAAGCGGCGATATCATCTCATCCGCGATTACCTCGAGAAAGGGTTACGTCGAGGTCAAGAGAGTCGACTCCATAGATAATGTGGCAGACCCACTTACAAAGCCGTTGGGCCAGCAGAAGATTGAAGCCCACCTTGAGAAGATGGGACTTAGACTTGTAGCCAATTGGCTTTAGGATCAAGTGGGAGATTGTTAGATATATGTGCCCTAGAAGCCAGAATTGGCTGACACTTGTAATACACTTCTAGAAGGGCAAAATTATAATTTTGACTATAAATAATAAAATGGGTTATTTTCTATCACATAGTGTGTATTTAAAGTGTCTGTGATACATCCTCTTGAGTTAATGGTAATGATAATTCATATTTTCAAGAGTTGAAAATTTAAGACATGAATAAATTTTTATTATTAACTCATAAAATTCTTCCGACCATAGGATCATCACGAGGATGGTGATTGATCATTGAGGATAATCTAGTTAGAGAATGAGGAGGACTAAGCGATGACCACCTCGAGTAGTCATTAGCGGAAGTCTACCTTCTCATCGAATGACTGACTCGATGCTGCAATGGTAGTGTGTCTGGTTCTTTGACCTGAGGTGCATCGGCAGTTCACCATTGAGGGTGTTATAGTTTGACTACACCATTACTCGGTCTCCTAGCCATATCGGAAATTTTGAGGTGTATGTTGGCTATAGCATGTTCATTGTAGGAACTAGGATTGCATCCAAGATGGAGATCTATCTACCTCGGTGGTATGAGGAGTAGCCCTATGATGATCATGAGAATCAAGTCCATAAGCCCATGGCCATGGTAGAGTGAAATAATAGAAAGAGTTTCTATTTAGGATTTTCACATTGGACTTGAATCGAATGATTACATTCATATGACGGAGACTAGGGTTTGACGAGATTCACCTTAACCCTAATCTGAGTTGGGGCTCAAGATAGAAGAACTTAATCACACAGGTAGCTGCACCAAGAGGTTCGCATTCAGCTCTGATGGGTTGCCACCATATACTGCTAGGTGTCACTGGTGGATTTTGGGAGCAATTAGAATAATTTAGATGATCGATCATACTGGTTGTTTGAATCAGAAAAGTTCTGATCCATCGAAAGATGTTTCAATGATGTCGATGATAGAGATCATAACATATCCCATTACCATACGAAATTGAGTCTAACTAGATCACACAAATAAGGATTTGGATCTAGATATCATCAATTGAACTAATCCAGTTCAATTAATTTGAATAAGATTCAATTAGGTTCAAGAAAATCATGCTAGCATATGATTGAGCCTAATTTTCTCCTTTAACAATCATTAAAGCTTGTCTCGACTGAGCCAAATGTATTTAGGCTCGCTCAGGAACCTTTACTTAGTCTAACTGGAGCTTGTCCAAGACAGAAAAGGGTTGTCTTAATTTATGAGATAAATTTGAGATAACACCTACCATTTTCCATCACCTGCTAAATCTTGTCTTTAGAATTTGGTCAAATGTTGACCTTTGACACTTAGACATCTGCCCATGTGTCATGCACCCATAGGAGAGAACTTTGACCCTTGTCCCTCTGCTAAAAGAAAGATAGATAAAGGGCACACACCTAGGGAGGCGTGTGCTCCATGTGGATAAGGATTGGAGTCCCATACAGATGGGACTCCAGTTGCTTCAAGGAATCAACCTAGATGGCGCCAAGGAGTCCTGTTTGACCAATCTTGGTGCCATCTAAGATGAGTTTTGAGAGACTCTAATCTGATTAGATCAGATGATGTCATCCCATCAATCAAATTTATATCTAATTGCATAAAAGGCCGTGATTGGTCGGGATGATGTGGCCCTTCATGGCGCAGCAGGATCTATAAAAATCCTATCTGTGCCTAGATTAAGAGAACTTTTGCTTTAGCCCATGCCACAAAGCCCTTCTTTCTCCTTCTCCACACCACCCTCTAGTCCTCTCTCTCCTCGCCAGGCCCAAGAGCCTTTGGGCACAAGTTAGGTGCGATCCAAAGCAAGAGAAAGGCAACAAGAAAGGAAGAAGGCAGCACTGCTGCAAGAGACAATGGTTGATCTTCAAAAGAGTATTTGAAGACCTTTAAGATTAGATCCAGATCTAATTTTTGGAGGATAGATTGAGAAGGAGAAGATCTCTGGATCCTGTCTGAGTGGATACTGGTAGAGGCCAGGTGCTTGCGTGGCTACATCTAGAACTTCAGGCAAACATCGAAATCATCACAAGATAATAGGATTATCCATAAAAAAGATATGATTAAATTAGATTTAATTTAATTTTATTTTTTTATCAGATCAATAAGATTAGATCTGAAGAGTCTTAGATCTGATTAGGATCTTAGAAAAAAAATTTTAAAATATTTTACTTGATCCAATCAGATCTGAACGAACCTACATAAAAAAAATAGGATTTTTTCCTTCATGGACTCCTTCAACAGTGCTCCTTTCGGATGGACTCCTCCGATCGCACTATCTCTAATCGAACTCAGTCGAAAAGGGCTCACTTACAGATGACCCAGAATATGGCCAAACGTTTTGGAGCCATAGGAGATTGCTTCGATAAACTTCAACCGGATGCTAGTTCACTATAGGCTGATTGACTCTCAAGCTCGACCAGCCAATCCTGAACCTAACTCACCAACACCTGTAATTAATCCGTAAGCATAGAGATCCCCAATCTCTATCTAAACTTTCTCAAATAGATCCAAACTGCTTGTAAATCATGACAAATGATAACTCATCCTCCATAACAAACTTCACGTGGCCTGAGCAGCCCACTACTAGATGGTTATGGCTGTCACCATCATTTTGTTACACACTATGTCTATAAAAGAAATCCTTCAGATATATTTTTTCTCCAAGCTCTCCTCCTCTTGCCGTTACTCTGCTTCACTATATCTTGAGCACTCTATTTTAGTTGGCCAGAGAACTGACTTGAGCATTGGAGGATCCTACCGAAGCCATCCACCTTTGATCTGGACTTTATTTTGCACATCCTGTCGGCGGCCTCGCCTTCCCAACTCCAGCTATTTCTGACGTCCTCATAGATTTCTACACCAATAGGATTGTCACTAGAGGAAGGGCTTCTGAGTTCTTATTCTAAAAGAAGTACCCAGTCAATCTTGTTTGCCTTCTTTCTATCCTAATCTCTTGAATCCACTTCCATTTAATCTCCTTTTGCCCCAAAAATGCCTCCAAAGTAGGCAACCACCCGGTGGTCTACTGCTTCTACCACCAGATCCAAGCCAGATCTACCCGTTCTAGCCCTATCACCGGCACCTCAACCTCCCCCACTAGTGGCCATGGTATATCCAGAGCAATTCAACCTATTGATGCAGTTGGTTTGGGGCCTCACCAAAATGGTACAGACCATACAACAGCCCCCAGCAGCAATCCAGTCAGAGAGACCCCCGTCGAAATTTTAAGAACTAGTGTAGAGAAGAGCAACCTAGATCAACAGGCCCCTTACCTCTGGAAAGAAAAAGCAGAGAGTAGAAAGCCCTTGCTCCGATCATGATTCTTCTTCAAAGAAAATTTTCTCTATCTATAGCCAACAATCCTCTAAGATCCATAGTCAAGATGATGCTCTCGATCAGAAACTTAAGAACATAAATTGATGGATTGAGGAGCTCCACCATGCCATTTCGATCCACCATGATGACATCTGCACTGATCTTCCCTTCTCAACCAAAATCATGTAGGAGTCCATCCCGTCGAATTTTAAGCTTTCTCATTTTGAGAGTTACGATGAGACTTTTGATCCGATCGACCATCTTTAGGTCTTCCTAATGATGATGCTGCTCCATGGCACACCGAATGCCATTCTATGCTGAGCTTTTTCATCTATCCTGAAGGAAGTAGCAAGAAACTGGTACTCGAGCCTTAAGTTGGGTATGATTTTTTCTTTTAACCAAATGAGCCATCAATTTATGACTCATTTCATAAGCAACCAACATCCAAGATGAGGTTCAAACTCCCTCATCAACATAAAGCTGAAGGAAGGAGAATCCATCTGAGCTTACGTCAGTCACTTCAATGCTGCTGCGCTGGAGGTCCAAAACTTAGACCAATCTATAGCCATGGTCACGTTGAAAGACGATCTTCAAAAGAATGATCTTCTATCTTTTCTGGAGAGAAAGTATCCTAGGAATTTTGTTGATATGCTGGCGCAGGCTGAAGGCTATGCCCAAGCAGAAGAAGCTTTCAAATTGAAGGATGATGAAACTATAAGAGAGCGGCGAGTGGGTGAATCCAGCAAACCCACACCTAAAAGAAAGCCGAGTGAAACTCGGCTGCACTTTTGAACCCTTTCTGAGCGCAAACGAGCCCGAACTCCTCCTCGAGCTTGTCGACAAGGAAGTCTGGATTGAAGGACCCAACGAAACTCTCCTTCTAGAAGATTCAATGGCTATGCTCCTTTGAATGCCTCAAAGATCTAGGTGCTGATGGAGATAAAGGAGCAGTTGTCAGAACCAAAGAGGATGTGGACTCATCCGACCAAGCGCAACCCCAATAGGTACTGCCTCTACCATCATGACCATGATCACGATACTAAAAAATATATCCAACTCTAGGACGAAATTGAGGCACTGATCAAAAGAGGTTGGTTAGATTGGTTTATTAGGCATCGACTAGACAGAAGAGAAGATCATCCAAGAGTACCACTGTAGCCTAAACCATCTTGGAGGGATGAACCATGAGGAGATCGGCCTTCCCTTGGAATCATTAACACTATTGTTGGAAGACATCGATGGGGGGAGGCCAATGAGTCAATAGAGCCCGTAAAGAAGCAGCGGACAGAAGAATCCATCACTTTCACTAAAGAGGATCTCTAGGGAGTTCAGCTTTCACATAGTGACACGGTTGTAATTATTTTAAATATTGCTGATTATGATGTATGCTATGTTTTAATTGATAATGAAAGCTCTGCTGATGTCTTATTTTATGATATTTTTTCTAAAATATCCATATCTGATAGTAGGATGGGTCCAATGAATTTCCTATTAGTAGGATTTACAAGTGATGTAGTGCCAGTGGAAGGAGTAATAACATTGCCAGTAGTAGCAGGTCGGTACCCGAAGTAATCCAGAGCTTAACTTGATTTCTTAGTAGTCAAGGCCCCTTCGCCTATAATGCAATTCTTGGCCAACCTAGTTTGAATGCACTCAGGACTGTGGTTTTAACTTACTACCTAAAAATAAAGTATCCAACAAGGCATGGAGTTAGGAAGGTCAGCGGAGATCAGGCACTAGCTCGGCACTACTGCAATATAGCACTACATGAAGGAAGGCAAGCCGATCCTTGTCTAGTGGACAGACTTGATGCCTACAATGATCTATCTGAAGAAAGGGGGGAACCCAATGATGACTTTGAGGAGGTCTCTTTGAATGATGGAAATAAGGAACACACTGTAAAGATTGGCTCGAATCTAAAAGGAGAAGTCAGAAAGCAACTCACCATCTTTTTACAAAGGAATGCTGATGTTTTCATCTGGGTGCCTATAGATATGCCTGGGATTGATGCAGAAGTAATAGAGCATCGTCTGGGTGTGGACCTTAAGCATCGACCAGTAAAGTAGAAAAAGCATAATTTTGCATCAAAAAGATAGAAGGCTATTATCGACAAGGTCGACAAGCTCCTAAAGATAGGATTTATTCGAGAAGTGCTCTACCCTGACTGGATCGCAAATATCATACTCATTAAAAAGATGAATGGTAAGTGGAGGATGTGCAAAGACTTCATAGACCTAAACACAGCTTACCTAAAAGACAGCTATCCGCTACCCAGGATTGACCAACTGGTGGATGCAACTTTAGGCCATGAACTCCTCACCTTCATGGATGCCTTTTTCGGCTATAATCAAATCCAGATGGCATCAGAGGATGAGAAGAAGACTGCTTTTATCACCGACCATGGTCTTTATTGTTACAGGGTCATGCCCTTCGAGCTTAAAAATATAGGAGCAACCTATCAGTGCCTGCTAAATAAGATCTTCAAGAAATAGATCGGTTGGAGCATGGAGGTCTACATAGATGACATGCTGGTTAAAAGTCGATCTTCACCAAATCACATTGCCAATCTTGAAGAGACCTTCAGTACCCTCCGAAAGTATAAGATGAAGCTAAATCCTACAAAATGTGCTTTTAGAGTAACCTCAGAAAAGTTCCTAGGATTCATGGTGTCAAACCGCGGTATTGAAGCCAATCCAAAAAAGATCAAAACCATCTAAGAAATGATAGCCCCAAAAATAATAAAAGAAGTTCAATGCCTCATAGGCAAGGTAGTAGCCCTGAATTACTTCGTTTCAAGGTCGGTGGAGCATTGCATGCCCTTCTTCCAAGTACTCCAATAGCCCAAGAACTTCAACTAGACTCCTGAGTGCCAGCAGACCCTTGAAGAATTGAAGAACTATCTCAGTTCGCCTCTGCTCCTGGCCAAACTTGAATTAGGAGAAGAGCTATTTGTGTATCTTGCTGTGTCCCCACAACTATTGGAGCCATCCTGATCAGAGAAGAAGCCAAAGTTCAGAAGCCAATTTACTATATAAGCAAAATCCTGAGGGATGCAGAAATAAGATACACCAAATTAGAAAAATTAACTTATGCCTTATTGATTATAGTCCAAAAGCTACAACCTTATTTTCAGGGACACACCATTACCTTCCTTACTGATCAACCTATTAAGATAGTTTTTCACCGACCTGATACCTTCGAAAGAGTGGCAAAGTGGGCAATTAAGTTAACTTAGTTTGACATTTATTTTCAACCTCGGCCATCCATCAAAGCTCAAATATTGGCTAATTTTATAGTAGAATACACCATTCTGAATGCAACCAAACCAGAGCACCAAAAAGTTCATATCCCTAATTCCCCTGAAGAGAAGGCTGATCTTCCTAAAAATGTTTGGGCATTATATGTGGATGGATTATCTAATGCTTCTAGGATGGGCGCAAGCTTAATTCTCATCAATCCGGAAGGAGTTATAGCCAAATATGCTTTGCACATTGAGTTCCCTGCTACTTATAACAATGGAGCAGAGTATGAGGCTTTGATCGTAGGAATAAGAATAGCCAAAGAATTGGGGGTAGAGCATCTAAAAGTTTACAGTAACTCTCAGCTGGTTGTGGGGCAAGTCAGTAGCAATTATGAAGCTCGAGAAGAAAGCATGAAGAAGTACTTAGAAAAAGTAAGAAGCTTGATCTTGGCCTTTGATAGTTTTGATATCCAGTAGATCCCCAGGGCAGAGAATACTAGAACCAATCTTTTCTCAAAATTGGCAACCCAAGCCCCAAATGAACTGCCGAGGAAAGTTCTCTTTGAAGTTCTGCAGTACCCAAGTTCAAAAGAGTGCCAAACAATAATGGAGGTCAACCATGAGCCTAGTTGGATTGACTTGCTGATTTCTTATCTCAATAAGGAAGTCCTTCCAAGAGATCCAAAAGAAGCTCGAAAACTAAGAAATTAAGCCTCCTGCTATATCCCGTATAAAAACAAACTATACAAGAGATACTCCCTGCCACTCCTCAAATGTCTTCAATCTTTCAAAGCTAATTATGTCTTGAGAGAAGTTCATGAAGGAATATACAAAAATCATCCAGGGGCAAGATCCTTATCATATAAACTACTATGGTAGGGCTACTATTGGCCGACTATACATCGAGATTCTTTAGAGAATGTAAGAAAATATGACTAGTGTCAAAGAAATGCAAATATCCAAAGATAGTTGGCTTCGCAGCTCACACCATTAAGTGCTCCTTGACCATTTGCACAATGGGGGATGGACATACTTGGACCTTTTTCCATGGCACTTGGACAACGAAAGTTCCTTCTAGTGGTAGTGGATTATTTCACTAAGTGGATTGAGGCCGAACTCCTAGCAAAAATTATCAAAGCTAAAGTGCAAGACTTCATTTAGAAGTCAATTATTTATAGGTTTGGCCTGCCTCAGACGCTGATCACTGATAATGAATGCTAGTTTATAGAAGTGAAGTTCGTTGAGTTTTGTGAAGATCTAAACATCTCCCACCACTTTACCTTAGTGGCTTATCCACAAGCGAACGATGAGGCTGAGGTAACTAATAGAACCTTGCCCTAAGGGATAAAAGCAAGGCTTGAAAGAGTGAAAGAAACATGGATGAACGAACTCTATCATGTGCTTTGGACTAATCGAACTATCTAAAGATTTTCTACTAGAGAAACTTCCTTTGCATTAGCCTTCGGGACGAAGGCAGTCATCTCGATCGAACTTCAGCTTTCTTCAGCACTGGTTGAAGCCTTTAATAAATAAAGTAATTCGCAAGATCTCAGAGCAAATCTTGATCTATTAAAAGAAAAGTAAGAGAAGGCTTAAATCTAAATGGCAGCCTACAAATAAAGGATGGCCCGCTTCTACAACTCCAGGATCAGAAGTATGACATTTAGAGTAGGAGATCTGGTGCTTCGACGAGCAGATGTTTCACAACCTCAAAATCAAGAAAAGCTTCCCCCAAACTAGGAAGGCCCCTATGAAGTCATGAAAATTGTTCGACCGAAAACATATTATTTGAAGGAGCTCAGGGGATCAGCACTTCCACGACCTTGAAATTTGGAGAACTTGTGAATGTATTATCAAAAATTTTGCCTCAATAAAACTTTTTTATTTCAATATCTTTGTTCTTTGGTGCAAAACTATATGATGGCAAGAAATGATTTAACCGGACTTCATTTTTAAACGAAGTAGAAGGCCTCCGATTATTTAAGATAGGAGGAGGGGAGAGGCCCTCTCAACAGCTCTTTTATGCTCCAATGACTTTGTTAGAGATAGGAGGAGCACCTCATCCTAATAAAGATGAAGGTTAATTGTGTTAGGAATAGAAGGAGGACCTCATCCTGACACGGGTCAAAGGAGAGAGGCTCTCTCAATGATTTTTTCATGCTCCGATGATCTTGTTAGGAATAAAAGAAGAACCTCATCCTAAAAAGGATAAAGGCCAATCATGTTAGGAACAAAAAGAGAACCTCACCTGGAGAAGAATGAAGACCCCTGATTATTTAAGATAGGAGGGGCGAGGCCCTTTCAAAAAATTTTTTATGCCCCAATCACTTTGTTAGGAACAGAAGGAGGACCTCAGCCTAATAAAGATGAAGGCCAAATGTGTCAAGAATAAGAGGAGGACCTCATCCTTGTTAGATATGTGTGCCTTAGAAGCTAGATTGGCTGACACTTGTAATACACTTCTAAGGATAAAATTATAATTTTGACTATAAATAATAAAATAAATTATTTTTTATCGTGGTGTGTATTTGAAAGTATTTGTGATACATTTCTTGAGTTAATGATAATGATAGTTCATATTTTCAAGAGTTGAAAATTTAAGACATGAATTTTCATTATTGACTCATAAAATGCTTCCGACCGTAGGATCATCATAAGGATGATGATTGATCTAGAAGATTGGTGTATGATCACTTCTTTAGGATAGATGATTCTTGAGTCTACAGTGTAGAGACATCAGAGTGAGAGTATAGATACTCGTTAGAGAGCAAGGACACTAAGCGTGACCACCTCGAGCAGTCATGAGGAAGTCTACCTTCTCATCAATAACTAGCTCGAAGCTGCAGTGGTGTGTCTGATTCTTTGATCTGAGGTACATCAACAGTTCACCTTGAGGGTGTTATAGTTTGACTACACCATAACTCAGTCTCCTAGCCATTCGAAATTCTGAGGTGTATGTTGGCTATAGTATATTCATTGTAGGAATTGGATTGTACGAATAGGGGATCTATCTACCTCAGTAGATGAGGAGCAGTCCTATGATGATCATGAAAATCAAGTCCATAAGCCCATGGCCATGGCAGAGTGAAATAATAAAAAGAGTTTCTATTAGGATTTTCATATCGAACTTGAATCGAATGATTAATTCATATGATGAAAATTAGGGTTTGACGAGATCACCTTAACCCTAATCCGATCGGAGCTCAAGATAGAGAAACTTAATCACATAGGTAACTACACCGAGAGATTCATTTTTAGTTCTGATGGGTTGCCATCTTATATTGCTAGGTGTCACTGGTGGATTTTGGGAGTAATTAGAATGATTTGGATGATCGATCATACTAGTTGTCTGAATCAGAAAAGTTCTGATCCATCGAAAGATATTTCGATGATGTCGATGATAGATCATGACATATCCCATTATCATATGAAACTGAATCTAACTAGATCACACAAATAAGAGTTTAAATCTAGATATCATTAATTAGACTAATCCAGTTCAATTGATTTGAATAAGATTCAATTAGGTTCAAAAAAATCATGCTAGTATACGATTGAGCCTAATATTCTCCTTTAACAATCATTAAAAGTTATCTCGACTGAGCCAAATATGTTTGGACTCACTCAAAAATCTTTACTTGGTCTGACTGAAGCTTGTCCAAATTAAAAAAGGGTTATTCTAATTTATGAGATAAATATGAGACAACACCTACCATTTTCGATCATCTGCTAAATCTTGTCTTTGGACTTTGGTCAAATATTAACCTTTGACACTTAGACATCTGCCCATATGTTATGCACTCATAGGAGAAAAGATGGGGCTTTGTCCCCTACTAAAAAGTAGAAAGAAAGGGGGTGCACAACTAGGGAGGCATGCACCCCATGAGGATGATGCCTGGAGTCCCATATAGAGGGGACTCTAGGTTGCTTCATGCTTTCAACTTGGGTGGTTCCAAAGAGTCCTCTTTGACGAGTCATGGCACCACCAAAGGATGTTTGTGAGGAACTCTAATCTAATTGGATCAGATGATGTCATCCCATCAATCAGATTTAGATCTGATTGCACAAAGAACCATGATTGGCCAGGATGATGTGGCACTGCATGGTGCAGTAGGGTCTATATAAACTCTATCTATGCCTAAAATTTAGATCTTCTACCCTTTGCCCATGCCATAAAGTTTCTATCCCTCTCTCTCCATGCCATCTTTAGGTGCTCTCTCTCCTATCCATGTCCAAGACTTTTTGGACTCGAGTTTGGTGCGATCCAAGATAGAGAAAGGTGACAGAAAAGGAAGAAGGTAATACTGCTGTAAGAGACAACAGCTGATCTTCAAAAAGCATTTTGAAGACCTTCAAGATCAGATCCAGATCTGATTTTTGTAGTATAGATTGAAAAGGTGAAGATCTTCAGATCCGATTCGAGTAGATACTGGTAGAGGTCAGGAGCTTGCGTGGCTACATCCAAAACCTCAGACAAATATTGGCATCATCACAAGATAATAGAATTACCCATAATAAAAGTATAATTAAATTAAATTAATTTAATTTAATTTATTTTATTTTATTAGATTAATAAAATTAGATCTAAAGAGTCTCAGATCTAATTTATATTTAAAAGAAAAATTTTTAAAATATCCCTCTTGATCCAATCAGATCTGAACGAATCTGATCCAAAAAATAGGATTTTTTCTTCAACTAGTATCAGAGCCAGGTTCCAAAATTTATTAGATCTAATTTTAATTTATTTTTAATTTAATAATTAGATAATTTTAGATGTCACATGAGATATTATTAGATCTAAAATTAAAAAAATAAAAAAATTAAATAATCTAGATCTAAGTTGTATGAGATGCATGACTAGACTAGGAATAGAATTATTCTATGTGTAGTCTAGCATGATCATTATTATAATTTGATTAATTATAATTTTTAGATTTATTTATTTTTTTTATATTATAAATATTATAATTAGATCTAAAAAATAGAAAATAAATTTATTTAATTTCTTCATATAAGATATGATAGATGCATGTTTAGACTAGTTATAGAATAGTTCTATAAAATTATCTAGAATAAATTTTAATTTGATATGATTAAATTTAAATCTTATTTTTTAGATATTTATGAGATAATTTAGATCTGAAAATATGCATGATATGATACATGAGATGTACGCAAAATATATTTTTAAGTAAGATCAATTTTTATATATATGATATATATGTAGATCTAACTAGTTTTGTAGATTTATCATATTTTTGATTAAGGTATTCTTCTTGGTCGTCCGATCATAAGAACGAAGTAGGATTTAAAGGCCCTCTCCTTCCATTCGATAGGATCTTCTTATGATGTGTAGGGGTGCTGCGTATTCGTCCTTAATCAGAAATCAAAAACTTATTTTTTGCAAAACTCTAGATCCTAAAATCTTAAAATTTTATATACATATTTTATTTATGAATTCTAAACTTAATTAAGAATTAAGATTATAAAATATATTAGATATAAAATTAAGAATTTTTAGATCTAAGACATATTCATAAAATTGGGTTCGGACTTGGGTAGCTCAATTAGGTCTAGCGGTTGATCAAACTGAATCAAGAGTTGGTTAGATGGGATCAAGAGTGCTTAAATTGATCAGCCTAATAGGATTAAGTCTAGATCAAGGTCGAGTCACATGAGTGATCGATCAAGTTAAGACCTAATTAAGCTTAGTGGTTAGAGTCTAGATTATAGGATAATCTGATTGATTCTAGCTCAACAATTTGGTGTCTAAGGTAAGTTTGGCAGATACAATCGATTGATTTTTAATTAGAAGCTACCCAACTCGAATGCATTCTTATCGAGTTAATGGCATATCCCTTCCACCGGTCTCACTTACCTGGCCATACTTGTCAATCCAGTCCTAATCTAAGGTGGCTAATAATTCGAGCTAACCCATGCCACTAGGTTAATCATAATGATTATGGCTATGTCAAGTCAAGTTTAAAGAGATCTAAATCATATCTTCTTAAGAAAAGATTAAGTCTAAGGTCTTCCATCATTATAAATATGTGGGCCCTTTCTGAGATTGATTGTTCTCGACTGGTTATAGTGGTTCAGTTGCACCGAAAAGATGCAACCATGTCTATTAGGCATTGGATGCTACGGGATGGAGGATGGATTAGGCTCAATATTTTAGATACGGTGAGAGACCTAATTAGGAATTCAATCTGTATAAATGATGGGTCTAACTTAACTAAGGAGTGGATCAATATTCTGGGTACAATGAGATTCATGAATTAGAGACAAAGCTTGGGTGCATCATGATTGGAGAGTCATAGGATAAGAGTTGTTCATTTATTAACTAATCTATCATCAATAACTATTAGGTGAGATGATGAGTCAGTTGGTGGGACTGCACCACCCATTAGAAATCAATAATCGTGAAGATTTTTGCATCTCTATAGAGAGAGTGTAGGGATCCGAGAAAATAGTGGAAGCTAATTTGTTTAAAAATCAAATCTCTAAATAAATTGGTCAAGTCTTAATTACAAAATCTAACTAGAAATCGTGACTCTCTATAGGAAAAAAAATGTCTGCATCCAACCTACTAGCCCATATCCTAGACACCCATAGACTGATCGAATCTAATTATAAGGATTGGCACAAAAACTTCAAAATTATTTTGGATTTCGAAAAGTTAACTCATGTATTGGACCAGGATTCTCCCATCTTACCAGCCAATCCGTCCATTGAATAGAGAGCGTCTCTTGATAAATGGATGGATGAAGATAATAAGGTCAGATACTACATGTTGGGCTCAATGTTTGATGAGCTTCAGCACCAACATGAAGATATTAAGACTGTCTGCCAAATGTTGGCTCACTATAAGAGTTGTTTGGTAAATAGGAGGTTTC
>QRFJ01006349.1:0-68743 GCA_006176705.1 Cocos nucifera | reverse complement strand
ATCCGAAAGAATGGTGTATGATCGCTTCTTTAGGATAGATGAGTCTTGAATCTATGGTGTAGCGATACCAGTGTGACAGTACAGGTATTCGTTAGAGAACGAGGGCACTGAGCATGACCATCTTGAGCAGTCATCAGAAAGTCTACCTTCTCGTCAATGATTGGCTCGAAGCTGCAGTGGTGTGTCTAGTTCTTTAACTTGAGGTGCATCGATAATTCACCATGAGGGTGTTATAGTTTGACTACACCATTACTTGTCTTCTAGTCATTCGAAATTCTGAGGTGTATATTGGCTATAGCATGTTCATTGTAGGAATTGGATTACACCAATAGGGGATTTATCTACCCCAGTAGATGAGGAGGAGCCCTATGATGATCATGAGAATCATTGTTAGATATATGTGTCATAGAAGCCAGAATTGGCTGACACATGTAATACACTTCTAGGGGCAAAATTATAATTTTGACTAATATCAATAAAATGGATTATTTTCTATCACATATGTGAATTTAGTGTCTATGATACATCCTTTGAGTTAATGATAATGATAATTCATATTTTCAAGAGTTGAAAATTTAAGACATTAATAATCATTTTTAACTCATAAAATGCTCCCGACCATAGGATCATCACGAGGATGGTGATTGATTCGGAAGGTTGGTGTACAATCGCTTCTTTTTAGTAGATGAGTCTTGAGTCTACGGTGTGGAGATATCGAAGCGAGAGTATAGGTACTCATTAGAGAACGAGGGCACTGAGTGTGACCATCTCGAGTAGTCATTAGGGAGTCTACCTTCTCATCAATGACTGACTCGATGCTGCAGTAGTGTGTCTAGTTCTTTGACCTGAGGTGCATCGGCAGTTCACCTTGATGGTGTTATAGTTTGACTACACCATTACTCGATCTCCTAGCCATATGGAACCCTAAGGTGTATGTTGGCTATAACATGTTCATTGTAGGAACTGGATGGCATCAAGATGGAATCTATCTACCTCGGTGGTAGAGTAGCAGCCCTATGATAATCATGAGAATCAAGTCCAGACGTCCATGGCCATGGCAGAGTGAAATAATAGAAAGAGTTTCTATTTAGATTTTCACATCGGATTCAAATCGAATGATTACATCATATGACAGAAACTAGGGTTTAACGAGTTTACCTTAACCCTAATCTGATCGGGGCTCAAGATAGAAGGACTTAATCACACAAGTAGCTGCACCAAGAGGTTCATATTCAGCTCTGATGGGTTGCCACCATATACTGCTAGGTGTCACTGGTGGATTTTGGGAGCAATTAGAATGATTTAGATGATCGATCATTCTAGCTGTTCGAATCAGAAGAGTTCTGATCCATCGAAAGGAGTTTCGATGATGTCGATGATAGAGATCATGACATATCCCATTACCATACAGAACTGAACCAAACTAGGTCACACAAATAAGGGTTTGAATCTGATGACCATCAATTGAACCGATCCAGTTCAATTGGTCTGAATGAGATTCAATTAAGTTCAAGGAAATCGTGCTAGCACTCAATTGAACCTAACGTTCTTCTTTTGCTATCACTAAATAAGTTGTCCTGACTGAGCCAAAGGAGTTTGTGCTCAATCAGAGGCCTTCATATGGTCTGACTGGAGGTTGTCCAAGTGTGAAAAGGTTGTCTTATTTTGTAAGACATTACCTGCCATTTTTGGTCACCTACCATTTCTTGTTCTTTGACTTTGGTCAAAAGTCTACCTTTGACTGGTCAAATGTTGACCATTGATACTTTGACCTTTGACCACATGTCACACATCTATTGGAGAGCTGGTGGGGGCCTATCCCCCTGCTAGAACCTAGCGAGGAGGAGGGCGCATGCCACCTTAGGCATGTGCCCAAGTTGGAGGCGCCTAGGAGTCCCTGTTGGACAGGGACTCCATCTCCTTTTTGGATTCCAATTAGAGTTCTCCTAAGAACCAACTTTGACTGGTCTTAGGCACCCTCTAAGGAGGAATCTAGGAGACTCTATTCCCACCAATCAGATTTAGATTTGATTTCACAAAGAGTTATGATTGGTTGGGAAGAAGAGGAGTTGGATCACAGTTAGTCTATAAATAAGACCCTACGCCCAACTCAAAGAATGATTGAATCATAATTCCCCACACCCCAAGGCTGCCTCTTCCCTCTTCCTCCATGCCAAACCCACCTTCTCCCTCTCCTCTCCACGTCCAAAAGAGTTTTGGAGCTTGGTTGGTGCGATCCAGATCAAAGAAAGGTGAGTGAAAGCTAGAAGGCTGCACTGCTGCAAAGGACGACTGCTGATCTTCAAAAGGAGTTTTGAAGATCCTCCAGATTAGATCCAGATCTAATTTCTGGAGACATGATAGAAAAGAAGAAGATCTCTAGATCCAACCTGAGTGGATGCTGGTAGAGGCCATGCACTTGCATGGCTAGATCCAGAACCTTCCGCTGCATACAGGATCATCAACGGGTAATAGGATTACCCATATCAAGGTAAATTAAATTTGATTTAATTTATCTAGATTTTATTTTAATTTTTAAAATAATAATAATCAGATCTAAAATATCTCAAATCTGATTAACATTAAAGAAAAAATTTTTTGAAATATATCTCTTGATCTGATTAGATCTGAACGAACCTGATCCAAAAAATCAGGATTTTCCTTCAACTAGTATCAGAGCCAAGGTTCTAAAAGTGTTTAGATCTGATTTTAAATTTATTTTAATCAAAAAATAAGTGATTTCAGATGTCACATGAGATGTGATCAAATCTAAAATTAGAAAAAATTAAAATTAAATGATTTGGATCTAAGATTAGAAAATATGCATGACTAGTTCTAAAATAGAATAGTTCTATAGAATAGTCTTGCATGTTTTTGATTTAATCTGATCAAATCATATTTTAGATCTATTTATTTATTATTTTTTGATATTATAATAATTATAATAACATCTAAAAAATAGTAAATAAAAATTATTTAATTTTAAATATCATATGGGATATGATAGATACATGTCTAGGCTAGTTGTAGAATAGTTCTACATAATTATCTAGATTAGAATTTATTTTGATTAGATCAATTTAAATCTAATTTTTTAGATTATTATGAGATAATTTAGATATGAAAACATGCATGATTCGATACATGAGATGTATGCAAAATATGCAGATTAGATCTAATTTGTATATGAGATATATAATATAGATCTAAAACTGTTTTGTAGTATTGCATATTCCTGATTAAGGCGTTCCTCTTGGCCGTCTGGTCATAAGAATTGTTGGTGCAGAAATCCGTCGCCGCCGGAGGTCGCCGCAATCGAGGCCACTGGCGCCGCCGGGGACCTGCAAAATGAAAGTCCCCGTCCGGAACCGGTGGGGTGGTGCTCCGGCAGGACCCTCCGACGGTCAAGTTAGCTCGGGCCAACAGTAATTGATGCTCGAATGAAGTCGGAGCTTAGAGATGTGGAGGAGGAGCTTAGAGAGTCGAGAGTTCAGAGAGCTTAGCCTTAGTATGTCGGAGGGGTCCTTTTTATAGCGGAGCGTTAGCTTGTGATGGTGACGGCTTGTGCGCGTCTGGCAGAGAGTCGTCGGCAGCATGGAGTTTGGTACGAGAGGAAGGCGTCGTCCGAAGATCGATCTGTGGGAGCCATCGGCGAGGCGTGGGCTGCATTGGAGTCCGATACGGAGAGGAAGGCGTCGTCCGGTGGATCGTGGGAGCCATACCGGCGAGCCGTGGCCGCACGGAGTCCGGTACGGAGAGGAAGGCGTCTCGGTAGATCGTGGGAGCCTATACCGGCGAGCGTGGCTGCATGGAGTCCGGTACGGAGAGGAAGGCGTCGTCCGGTGGATCGTGGGAGCCATACCGGCGAGCTTGTGGGCCGCACGGAGTCCGGTACGGAGAGGAAGGCGTCGTCCGGTCTTGCCGCAAGGCCGACAGTTCGTCCAATGGAGTTCGGACTTGTAACAGAGTTCGGCCGAGGGAAGCTGGGGGAGTTCGTCTGCTGGCTGAAGGGTTCGGCCATCTGTAGAGTTCGACCCCGTAGGGACGAGTTGGCCGAGGAGTTTCGACCGCCGGAGAGGCCCGAAGGGCTCGCTGGCCAGTTTGAAGGACTTAGGTGCTAGTTTGGTTCGGGCCAGGCTTGCTGAGGAGTTCGGTCGCCTAGGGTCGGTCAAGAAGGGGTTCGGCCCATTGGGCTCGCCTGAAGTCGGTCCCGAAGGAGTTCGGCTGCACGGGCCTCGCGCTGGGTAGTTCGGAGGAGTTCGGCCCGTGGGAAGTCCGAAAGAGTTCGGCTGCAGGGGCTCGCCTGGGGTCGGTCCGAAGGAGTTCGGCCGTGGGCCCGAAGGAGTTCGGCCGTGGGGCCCGAAGGAGTTCGGGCTCGTAGGAGAGTTCGGCTGAAGGGAAAATCTCGGGAGGAGCTCGGATGGCCGAACGGGCGTCTGGGAGGAGTCCCGTCTCCGAAGAAGTCTCAGCCGCTTGGAGTCCAAGGAGCTCGGCCGCCAGGAAAGTTCGGCTGCGGTGGGAGTTCGGCCTCTAGGCAGTTCGGCCCGGTCCTTGGCGCAGGGGAGTTCGGCCTCTAGGCAGTTCGGCCCGGACCTGGGCTCGGCCTGCCGGCGGCAGTTCGGCCCGGACCTTGGCGCTAAGCCTCTCGGATCAATCACCATCCTCATGATGATCTTACGGTCGGAAGCATTTTATGAGTTAATAATAAAAATTCATGTCTTAAATTTTCAACTCTTGAAAATATGAACTATCATTACCATTAACTTAAAGGATGTATCACAGACACTTTCAAATACACACTGTGAAAGAAAATATTCCATTTTATTATTTATAGTCAAAATTATAATTTTGTCCTTAGATGTGTATTACAGGTGTTAGCCAATTCCAGCTTCTAGGACACACATATCTAACACTCAGCTCCTTAGCAAGGGCTATGGCTCCATTATTGTCACAGTACAGAGAAATGGCATCTGATGGCATCACTTCGATCTCTGTGGCAAACTTCTTATACCAGAATGCCTCCTTCGTAGCTTCTGATACTACGATGTATTTTGCTTCCATGGTGGAATCTACTGTCACTGTCTACTTGAAACTCTTTCAACTGATAGCACCACCATTACACACAAATAGACTTTCAGATGTCGACTTTCAATCATCTATATCAGACATAAAATCTGAGTCTGTATATCCCTGGACTTGGAGTCATCCATTACTAAAGACCAACATTATATCCTTAGTTCTTCTTAAGTACTTAAGGATACATTTCACAGAAGTCCAGTGTTCTTCACCTGGATTCGACTGATATCTACTCATGACACTCAAAGCATGGGCTATATTAGGTCGCGTACAAAACATGGCATACATGAGGCTCCCTATTACTGAAGCATAAGGGATCTTGCTCATGCATTCAATCTCCTCAGGTGTGTTGGGATACATTTTCTTGGAGAGATGAATGCCATATCTGAAGGGTACCAATCCTCTCTTGGAATTTTCCATGCTAAACCTCTTTAGCACTTCCTCTGTATACATCTTCTGTGAAAGACCTAGCATCCTATTCGGTCTATCTCTATAGACCTTAATTCCTATAATAAAGGATGCTTCTCCTAAGTCTTTCATGAAGAATTCTTTAGATAACCATATTTTAGCTATATTCAACATGAAAATATCATTTCCAATAAGGAGGATATCATCCACATATAGTACGAGGAAGACAATAGTGCTCCTACTGACCTTTTTGAAAACATATGGTTCCTCGTTCTTGATGAAATCAAATAATTTGATCACATCATTAAAATCAGTATTCCAGCTCTGAGATACTTGCTTAAGTCCACATATGGACCTTTGCAGCTTGCATACTTTATGATCAACATCACTAGATGTGAAACCTAGTGGCTATTCCATATACATATTTTTCTCAAGGTATCCATTTAAGAACGCCATTTTTATGTCCATTTACTATATTTCATAATCGAAATAGGCTGTAATAGCAAGCAATGTTCGGATGGATTTTAGCATGGCTACTGGCGAGAAGATATCCTGATAGTCAATTTTTTCGCACTGACTATACACTTTTGCCACTAATCTAGCTTTAAATATCTCCACATTTCCATCTGCACCAATCTTTCTCTTATAGATCCATTTATACCCAATAGGTATTATTCCTTCTGGTGGATCTACCATGGTCCAAACTTGGTTTGAGTGCTTCGAATCAATTTTTGACTTCATTGCCTCTAACCATTTGTTGGAGTCAATATCCGATATCGCCTCATCATAGGTTTTAGGATCATCATCATGAACCCCATTACCTATGAGGAACATTTCCTCTACTTTCTCTGAAATAGTACCTAAGTACCTCTCAAAGGGATCGAAAACCTTTTTTGATCTACGAGGTGGAGGAGGTAGTGATTTTATTAGCTCAACCTGATTTGGTTCCATAGGATCCTTAGCTCGTTGCTCTTGTGAGATTTTTTTCTTGAGCTTGATTTGCTTTCCAATGCCACTATCTTAAATAAACTATTTTTCAAGAAAGATGGCATGCCGACTCACAATCACATTGTGGTCTTCTGAAATGTAGAAATAATATCCTAATGACTCTTTAGGATATCCTATGAATCGAGCTCTAAAGGACCTATAGTCTAACTTGTTCGCTTATTATCTTTTGACATAAGCCAGACAATCCTAAATTTTGAGATGACTTAGACTTGGTTTCTTACCATGCCATATCTCATACGGTGTGGTAGGAATGGTTTTAGAGAAAATCCTATTCAGTAAATATATGGCAGTTAACAGACCATATCCCCAAAGAAAATCAGAATGGTCTGTGGAGCTCATCATGGATCGAACCATATCTAATAGGATCTGGTTCCTCCGTTCTAAAATTCCGTTGAGTTGAGGTATTTCAGATGGAGTCCATTGAGAGACTATGCCATTTTGCTTGAGATAGTTTAGGAATTCCCGACTAAGGTATTCACCTCCTCGATCTGATCGAAGAATCATAATGGATTTTTCAGTTTGCTTTTCAACTTCATTTCTAAATTTCTTAAATTTTTCAAAGGCTTCAGACTTGTGTCTCATAAGATACACATACCCATACCGAGATAAATCATTCATAAAGATTATGAAGTAGTCAAAATTGCCTTTAACCGACACATCAAATGGGCCGCACACATCAGTATGTACTAGAACAAGTAGTTCCGTAGCCCTTTCCCCATGTCCTACAAAAGAGAGCTTAGTCATTTTGCTATGAAGACATGATTCACAAATTGGATATGACTCAGAAGTCAATGGACTCAACAGTCTGATTTTCTTCATTTTGTTAATCCAATCTTCTGCTATATGACCTAGCCTTAGGTGCCATAGATACCTATCATTTGGACTATCCCTAGGTCATTTTGATCTTATGACATTCACATTTTGCTTGATATTAAAGATAGATACATCAATATGTAACTGGTAGAGATCATTAATAAGGAAACCACTTGTAATTTTATTTCTTTCATAAAGAATATTACAATGGTCCTTAAGAAAGCTATTACATAGCCTTCTTATGTTAAACATGAAACAGAAATCAAATTCCTACTTGCAGTAGGCACATAATAATAATCCCTAAGTACTAAATCTAAGCCAAATAGTAGTCGAAGAGGATAGATTTCCACGACCATAGTAGCAACCCTTGCTCCATTTTCGATGTGTAGGATCATCTCACCATCCCTCAGCCTCCTGCTATCCTCAAGACCATGCATGAAAGTGCATAAATGAGCACTAGAACCAGAGTCAAACACCCAACTGGATGTAGAAGAAATTGTAAGATTAGATTCAATAACGAGCATACCTCCAAAAGGACCTGTCTCCTTCTTATGCTTCAGGGTGGCCAGGTATGTAGGGCAATTCTATTTCCAGTGGCCGTCAGTATTACAATGAAAATACTTTTCTCTGTCAATAATTTTCTTCTTCAGCTCTGCCTTCTTTTTCTTTTCACCTTCTACCTTCTACTTTTTCACAGACTTCTTCTTTCCAAAAGACTTTCTTTTGGAAGAAATCTGTTTCATAGCAAGTACTGAGCCTTTAGAACCTTTCATGAAAAGCTCAGCAGTAACTAGCATATTCATAATCTCGACCAGAGTATTCATATGATAGTTCATGATGAACTACCCATACACATCAGTCAAGGATTGCAGAATTATATCAATCTATAGATCCTGATCTAACTTCACTCTGAGCTTCTCAGGCTCTTTCAGTTTCTTGATCATCATCAGATAATGATCTTGGATTGACTGTCCATCACACATTGTAGCCTTAAATAGTTGTTTAGTGATCTGGTATTTGGCTACATGACTCTATTCACCAAACAACTCTTGTAGGTGAGCCAACATTTGGCAGACAATCTTGATATCTTCATATTGGCACTGAAGCTCATCGACATCGAGCCCAACATATAGTATCTGGCCTTATTATCTTCATCCATCCATTTGTTAAGAGATGCTCTCTGTTCAACAGACGGATGAGCTGGTAAGGTGGGGGGATCCTGATCCAATACACGAGTCAACTTCTCAAAACCCAAACTAATTTTGAAGTTTCAAAGTCAATCCTTGTAATTGGGTATGGTCAGTCTATGGGTGTTCAGGATATGGACTAGTAGGTTGGATGCAGACATTTTTTTTTCCTATAGAGAGTCATAGTTTCTAGTTAGATTTTATAATTAAGACTTGACCAATTTATTTAGGAGTTTGATTTTTAAACAAATTAGCTTCCACTATTCTCTTGGACTCCTACACTCCCTTTGTAGAGACGCAAAAATCTTCACGATTACTGATTTCTAGTGGATGGTGCAGTCCCACCAATTGACTCATTACCTCACCTAACAATTATTGATGATGGGTTAGCCAATGAGTGAACAACGCTTGTCCAATGATTCTCTAATCATGGTAAACCCAAACTTGGTCTCTAATTCATGAATCTCGCCGTGCCTAGAATATTGATCCACTCTTTAGTTAAATCAGACCCACCATTGGCATGGATTGGATTCCTAATTGGGTCTCTTAATGTATTCAAAATATTGAGCCCAATCCGTCCTCCAGCCCATAGCATCTAATGCCTAATAGACATGGTTGCATCTTTCTGGTGCAACTGAACCACTGTGACTAGCCGAGAACAATCAACCCCAAAAAAGGCCCACACATCTATAATGGTGGAAGATCTTAGACTTAATCTTTTCTGAGGAAGATTTGATTTAGATCTCTTTAAACTTGACTTGACATAGCCATAATCATTATGACTAACCTAGTGGCATGGGTTAGCTCATATTGTTAGCCACCTTAGATCAGGATTGGGCCGACAAATATGGCTAGATAAGTGAGATCAGTGGAAGGGATATGCCATTAACTCGATAAGAATGCATTCGAGTTGAGTAGCTCCTAATTAAAAATCAATCGATCATATCTGCCAAACTTACCTTAGATACCAAATTGTTAAGACAGAACCAATCGAATTAACCTATAATCTAGACTCTAACCATTGAGCCTAATTAGGTATTAACTTGATCGATCACTCATGTGACTCAATCTTGACCCAGACTTAATCCTATTAAGTTGGTCAATTTAAGTACTCTTGATCCCACCTAACCAACTCTTGATTCGGTTTGATCAGCCGCTAGACCTAATTGAGTTACCCAAGCTCGAACCTAATTTTATGAATATGTCTTAGATCTAAAAATTTTTAATTTTAGATCTAATATATTTCATAATCTTATTTCTCAATTAAGTTTAGGGTTCATAAATAAAACATGTATATAAAATCCTAGGATTTCAGGATCTAAGATTTTATAGAAAATAAGTTTTTAATTTTTGATTAAGGTCGAACGCGCAGCACCCCTACACACCATAAGAATACCCCATCAAATGGGAGGAGAGGGTCTTTAAATTCTACTTCATTCTTATGATCGGACGGCCAAGGAGAACGCCTTAATCAAAAACATGATAAATCTACAAAACTAGTTAAATCTACATCATATATCATATATATAAAAATTAACTAACTAAAAACATATTTTTCATATATCTCATGTATCATATCATGCATATTTTTAGATCTAAATTATCTCATAAATATCTAAAAAATAAGATTAAAATTTGAATATATCAAATTAAAATTTATTCTAGATAATTTTATAGAACTATTCTACAACTAGTCTAAACATGCATCTATCATATCTCATATGAATAAATTAAATAAATTTATTTTCTACTTTTTAAGTCTAATTATAATATTTATAATATCAAAAAATGGTAAATAAATATATCTAAAAATTATAATTAATTAAATTAAAATTATGATCATGCTAGACTACACATAGAATAATTCTATTTCTAATCTAGTCATGCATCTCATACATCTTAGATCTAGATTATTTAATTTTTAATTTTTTAATTTTAGATCTAATCACATATAATGTGACATCTTAAATCATCTAATTATTAGATAAAAAATAAATTGAAATTAGATCTAATAAATTATGAAACTTGGCTCTGATACCAGTTGAAGGGAAAAACCTATTTTTCTGATCAGGTTTGTTCAGATCTGATTGGATGAGGAAGGATATTTCAATTTTTTTTTTCTAAGATCCTAATCAGATCTGAGACTCCTCAGATCTAATATTATTAATTTGATAATAAAAATAAAAATAAAATAAGGATAAAAATTAAATATAATTTATTTATACCTTAGTTTTGGGTAATCTAAATACCCTATGATGATTCTGATGTTTGCCTGAGATTCAGGATGTAGCCACACAAGTGCCTAGCCTCTACCAGTATCCACTCGGGTAGGATCTGATGATCTTCTCCTTCTCAATCAATCCTCCAAAAATTAAATCTAGATCTGATCTTGAAGATCTTCAAAATGACTTTTGAAGAACAGCCATTGTCTCTTGCAATAGTACTGTCTTCTTCCTTTTCTGGCGCCTTTCACTTGCTTGGATTGCACCTTCTTCGTGCCTAAAGTTCCTTAGGCATGGAAAAAAGAGAGTGAAGGAAAATCCTAATTTTTTAGGTCTGGTTCGTTCAGATCCGATTGGATTGAGAGGCATATTTCAAAAATCACCTCTTAGATCCTAATTAGATCTGACACTTTTTAGATCTGATTTTATAATCTGATAAATAAGAAAATAAAACTAAATTAATTTTGAATTAATTTTACCTTAATTTAGGATAATCTAATTACCCATTGATGATCCTGTCGAAGCCCTGAGGTTCTAGATCTAGCCACGCAAGCACCTAACCTCTACCGGTATCCATTCAGAGTGGATCTGGAGATCTTCTCCTTCTCTTTTTTTTCTCTAAAAATTAGATCGGAATCTGATTTGAAGAATCTTTAAAACTTCTTCTGAAGATCGTCCATCATCTTTGCAGCAGTGCTGCCTTCTTCCTTTTCCATCAGCCTTTCCTTTCCTGACTCACACTAATTTGAAGGCCCAACTTCCTTGGGCATGGAGAGGAGGGAGAGGGCCAGACGGTAGCATAGAGAAGGGAGAGGGGCAGTCTTGGGGCATGGCTTGGAAGAGGAGTTCACAAAAGTAGGCGTAGATAGGGTCTTCTTATAGACTCTGCTGCGCCATGCAGTGCTGCATCACTCCGACCAATCACGTTGCTTTGTATAATTAGATCTAAATCTGATTGATGGGATGACATCACCTGATCCAATCAGATGAGAGACCCATAGGTTCATTCTTAGATGGTGCCTAAGACTGGTCAAAGTAGATACACAAGGGCCACCTAAGTAGAGATCAAGAAGCAACTTGGAGTCCCATTCGTGTGGCTCCAGCATCCCTATCCATGGGTGCACGCCATCCTAAGCATGCAACCCCTTCTTTCTAAATTTTAGAGAGGGGAAAAGTCCCAATCTGCTCTCCAATATGTGCATGACACATGGGCAGATGTCCAAGGGTCAAAGGTCAATGTTTGAAAAAAGTCAAAGTACAAGAATTAGCAGGTGATGGAAAATGGTAGGTGTTGTCTCAAATTTATCTCATAAATTAAGACAATCCTTTTCTGACTTGGATAAGCTCCAATCAGACCAGGTAAAGATACCTGAGTGAGCACAAACTCATTTGGCTCAGTTGAGATAACTTTTATGATAGAAAAAGGAGAACGTTAGGATCAATCATATGCTAGCACGATTTTCTTGAACCTAATTGAATCTTATTCAAATCAATTGAACTGAGTTAGTCCAATTGACGATATCCAGATCTAAACCCTTATTTGTATGACCTAGTTAGATTCAGTTGTATATGGTAATGGGATATGTCATGATCTCCATCATCAACATCATCAAAACTCCTTTCGATGGATTAGAACTCTTCTGATTTAGACAACTTAGAATGATCGATCATCTAAATCATTCTAATTGCTCTCAAAATCCACTAGTGACACCTAGCAGCATATGGTGGCAACCCATCAAAACTGAAAATGAACCTCTTGGTGCAGCTACTTGTGTGATTGAGTTCTTCTATCTTGAGCCCTGATCAGATTACAGTTAAGGTGAACTCGTCAAACCCTAATTTCTATCATATGATTTAATCATTTGATTCAAGTCCGATGTGAAAACCTTAATAGAAACTCTTTCTGTTATTTTACTCTTTTGCTATGACCATGGGCTTATGAACTTGATTCTCATGATCATCATAGGGCTGCTCCTCATCCACCGAGATAGATAGATTCCATCTTGGTGCAATCCAATTCCAACAATGAACATGCTATAGCCAACATACACCTCAGGATTCCAAATGGCTAGGAGACCGAGTCATGGTGTAGTCAAACTATAACACCCTCAAGATGAACTATCGATGCACCTCAGGTCAAAGAACCAGACACACCATTGCAACATCGAGTTAGTCATCGATGAGAAGATAGACTTCCTTATGATTACTCGAGGTGGTCACGCTCAGTGCCCTCGTTCTCTAATGAGTACCTATACTCTCACTCTAGTGTCTCTACACTGTAGACTCAAGACTCATCTACTATGAAGAAGCGATTATACACTAACTTTCTGGATCAATCATCATCCTCATGATGATCCTATGGTCAGGAGCATTTTATGAGTTAATAATGAAAATTCTTGTCTTAAATTTTTAACTCTTGAAAATAAGAATTATCATTACCATTAACTCAAAGGATGTATCGCAGATATTAAATACCCTTATGTGATAGAAAATAACCCATTTTATTATTTATAATCAAAATTATAATTTTGTCCCTAGAAGTGTATTACAAGTGTCAGCCAATTCTGGCTTCTAGGGCACACATATCTAGCAAACTCTCACTTGACCTAAAGCCAATTGGCTACAAATTTAAGTCCCATCTTCTCAAGATGGGCTTCAATCTTCTGCTAGCCTAACGACTTTGTAAGCAGGTCCGCCGCATTGTCTGTGGAGTTGACTCTTTTGACCTCGATGTAATCCTTCTCGAGGTAATTGCGGATGAGGTGGTATCACCGCTCGATGTGCTTGGATTTTTGGTGAGACCGTGGCTCCTTAGCAAGGGCTATGGTGCCATTGTTATCACAGTATAGAGTAATGGCATCTGATGGTATCACTCCGATCTCTGCAGCAAACTTCTTATACCAGAATGCCTCCTTCACAGCTTCTGATGCAGTGATATATTCTGCTTCCATGGTGGAATCTGCTATCACTATCCGTTTGGAACTTTTCCAACTGACAGCTCCATCATTGCACAAAAATAGACTCTCAGATGTCGACTTTTGATCATCTATATCGGATATAAAATCTGAGTCTGTATATCCCTAGACTTGGAGTTCTCCATTACCAAAGACCAACAATATATCCTTAGTTCTTCACAAATACTTAAGGATACATTTCATAGAAGTCCAGTGTTCTTCACCTAGATTCGACTAATATCTGCTCGTGACACTCACAGCATGTGCTATATCAGGTCGTGTACATAACATGGCATAAATGAGGCTCCCTATTGCTGAAGCATAAGAGATCTTGCTCATGAATTCTATTTCCTCAGGTGTGCTAGGGCACATCTTCTTGGAAAGATGAATGCCATGTCTGAAGGGTACTAAACCCCTCTTAGAGTTTTTCATACTAAACCTCTTTAGTACTTCCTCTATGTACATATTCTGTGAAAGTCCTAGCATCCTATTCGGTCTATCTCTATAGACATTAATTCCTAGAATAAAGGATGCTTCTCCTAAGTCTTTCATGGAGAACTCTTTAGATAACCATATTTTGACTATCGTCAACATGGGAATATCATTCTCGATAAGGAGAATATCATCCACGTACAATACGAGAAAGATAATAGCGCTCCTACAGACCTTTTTGAAGACACATGACTCCTCATTTTTGATGAAATCAAACATTTTAATCACCTCATTAAAATGAGTATTCCAACTCCGAGATGCTTGCTTAAGTCTATATATGGACCTTTGCAGCTTGCAAACCTTGTGATCATCATCACTGGATGGGATACGTAGTAGCTATTCCATATAGATATCTTCCTCAAGATATCGATTTAAGAATACCGTTATCATATTCATTTATCATATTTTATAATCGAAATAGGCTGCAATAACAAGTAATGTGCGAATGAATTTTAGCATAGCTACTAGCGTAAAGGTGTCCTAATAGTCAATGCCTTCACATTGACTATAACCTTTTGCCACTAATCTAGGCTTGAATGTCTCCACATTCCCATCTGCATCAATCTTTCTCTTGAAGATCTATTTACACCTAATATGTACTATACCTTCTGGTGGATATACTAAGGTCCAGACTTGATTTGAGTGCATTGAGTCAATTTTTGACTTCATTGCCTCTAACCATTTCTCAGAGTCAATATCTGATATCGCCTCGTTATAGGTTTTGGTATCATCACCATGAACCACATTCCCTATGAGGAATATTTCCTCTACATCTTCTGAAATAGTACCTAAGTATCTTTTAGGAGGATGGAAAATCCTTTTCGATCTATGAGGTGGAGGAGGTAGTGTATGGATTGGCTTAACCTGATTTGGTTCCATTTGGTCCTTAGCTCGTTGCTCTTGTGAGACTTTCTCATCGAGCTTGATCTGCTTTCCAATGCCGCTATCTTGAATAAACTATTTTTCAAGAAAGATGGCATATCGACTCATAATCACATTGTGATCTTCTGAAATGTAGAAATAATATCCTAATGACTCTTTAGGATATCCTATGAATCGAGCTCTAAAGGACCTAAAGTCTAACTTATCCGCTTGTTGTCTTTTGACATGAGCCGGACAACCCCAAATTTTGAGATGACTCAGACTTGGTTTCTTACCATGCCATATTCATACGGTGTGGTAGGAATGGTTTTAGAAGGAACCCTATTCAGTAAGTATGTTGCAGTTAACAAACAGTATCCTCAAAGAAAATCAGAAAGGTCTATGAAGCTCATCATGGATCGAACCATATCTAATAGGGTCTTGTTCCTCCGTTCTAAAATCCCGTTGAGTTGAGGTGTTCTTGGTGGAGTCCATTGAGAGACTATGCCATTTTCTTTGAGATAGTACAGGAATTCCTGACTAAGATATTCACCTCCTCGATCTAATCGAAGAATCTTAATGGATTTTCTAATTTGCTTTTCTACTTCATATCTGAATTTTTTGAACTTTTCAAATGCTTCAGACTTATGTCTTATAAGATACACATACCCATACCTTGATAAATCATCAGTAAATTTTATGATGTAGACTAGGTTGCCTCTAGCTGGCACATCAAATGGGCCACACACATCTATATGTACTAGGGCAAGAAGATCTGTGGCCCTTTCCCCATGTCCTACAAAAGGGAGCTTAGTCATTTTGCCATGAAGACAGGATTCATAAATTGGATATGACTCAGAAGTCAACGGACTCAAAAGCCAAGTTTTCTCCAATTTGTTAACCCTATCTTCTGCTATATGACCTAATCTTAGGTGCCATAAATACCTATCATTTGGACTATCCCTATGTCATTTTGATTTTATGGAATTCACATTTTGCTCAAAGTTAAAAATAGATACATCAACATGTAACTAATAAAGATCATTAATAAGGAAACCATTTGCAATTTTATTTCTTTCATAAAGAATGTTACAATGGTCCTTAAGAAAACTAATTACATAGCCTTTTAATGCAAGGCAAGAAACAGAAATCAAATTTTTGCTTACTGCAGGAACATAATAACAGTCTTTTAATACTAAGTCTAAATTAAATGGTAGTCGAAGAGGATATGTTCCCACGACCACGGTAGCAACCCTTGCTCTATTTTCAATGCATAGGATCATCTCACCATCCCTCAGCCTCCTGCTATCCACAAGACCCTGCATACAAGTGCACAAGTGAGCACTAGAACCAGAGTCAAGCACCCAACTGAATGCAGAAGAAACTATAAGGTTAGACTTAATAATGAGCATACCTCCAGAAGGACCTACCTCCTTCTTCTTTAGGGTGGCTAGGTAAGTAGGGCAATTCCACTTTCGATGGTCGTCATTGTTGCAATAGAAATACTTTCCTTTGTCAGCGGCCTTCTTCTTCAGCTCTACCTTTTTCTTCTTTCCTCCTTCCATCTTTTGCTTTTTTGCAGACTTCTTCTTCTTTCCAAAAGACTTTCACTTGAAAGAACTCCATTCCATAGCAAGTACTGAGCCTTTAGAACCTTTCATGGAAAGCTCAGCGATAACTAGCATGTTCATAAGTTTGGCCTAGGAGTTTTGAAGTTTATGCATATAGTAGTTCATGATGAACTGCCCAAATGCATCAGTCAAGGATTACAGAATTATGTCATTCTGTAGATCCAAGTCCAACCTCACTCCGAGCTTCTCAAGCTCTTCCAAGTCCTTGATCATTATCAAACAATGATCTTGGACTGACTATCCATCACGCATTTTAACCTTGAATAGTCATTTAGTGACTTGATACTTGGCTGCATGACTCTGTTCACCAAACATTTTCTATAGGTGAGCCAACATTTGGTGAGCAGTTCTGATATCTTCATGTTGGCACTGAAGCTCATCAAACATCGAGCCCAACATGTAGTATCTGGCCTTATTATCTTCGTTAGTCCACTTATCCAGAGATGCTCTCTGTTTAATGGATGGATGAGCTGGTAAGGTGGGAGGGTCCTAGTCCAATACATGAGTTAACTTCTCGAAACTCAAAATAATTTTGAAGTTCTAGAGCCAATCCTTATAATTTGGTTCGGTCAGTCTATGGGTGTCCAGGATTCGTGCTAGTGGGTTGGATGCAGATATTTTTTGATAGAGAGTCAAAGTTTCTAGTTAGATCTTGTAACTAAGACTTAACAAATTTGTTTATGGATTTTATTTTTAAACAAAATAGCACCCACTATTTTCTCGGATCCCTACACTTCTTATGTAGAGATGCGAAAATCTCCACGATTACTGATTTCTAGTTGGTGGTGCGGTCCCACCGACTTGCTCATCACCTCACCTAATAGTTATTGGTGATGGGTTAGCCAATGAGTGAACAACTCTTATTCAATGATTCTCTAATCATGGTGCACCCAAACTTGGTCTCTAATTCATTAATCTCATCGTGTCCGGAATATTGATCCACTTGTTAGTTAAGTCAGACCCACCATTTGCACAGATTGGATTCCTAATTGGGTCTCTAACTGTATCCAAAATATTGAGCCTAATTCATCCTCCAGCCTACAGCATCCAATGCCTAATAGACATGGTTGCATCTTCTCGGTGCAACTGAGCCATTGTATCCAGCCGAGAACAATCAACCCCGAGAAGGGCCCGCACATCTACAATGGTGAAAGACCTTAGACTTAATCTTTTCTTAGGAAGATTTGATTTGGATCTCATTAAACTAGACTTGACATAGTCATAACCATTATGACTAACCTAGTGGTATGGGTTAGCTCGGATTATTGACCACCTCAGATCAGAACTGAGTCCACAAACATGGCCAGGTAAGTAAGACCGATGGAAGGGATATGCCATTAACTCGACAAGATCGCATTCGAGTCGAGTAGCTCCCAATTAAAAATCAGTCGATCATATTTGCCAAACTTATCTTAGACACTAAATTATTGAGACAGAACCAATCGGGTTAGCCTACAATCTAGACTCTAACCACTGAGCCTAATTAGGTCTTAGCTTGATCGATCATTCTCGTGACTCGATCCTGATCCAAACTTAATCCTATTAGGCTGGTCAATTTAAGCATTGTTGATCCCATCTAATCAACTCTTGATTCAGTTTGATCAACTGCTAGACCTAATTGAGGTACCCAAGCCCGAACCCAGATTTATGAATATGTCTTAGATCTGAAATTCTCAATTTTAGATCTAATTGATATTTTATAAACTTAATTCTTAATTAAGTTAGGGTTCTTAAACAAAACATGCAAATAAGATCCTAGGGTTTCAGAATGTAGGATTTTGTAGAAAGTATGTTTTCAATTTTTGATTAAGGACGAACGTGCAGCACCCCTACACATCATAAGAACACCCCATCGAATGAGAGAAGAGGGTCTTTAAGCCCTACTTTGTTCTTATGATTGGACGGCCGAGCGGAATGCCTTAATCAGAAAAATAACGAATCTACAAAAACTAATTAGAACTAAGTATATATCTCATATATAAAATAGATCTAATTAAAATATGTTTTATATATATCACATATATCATGCATGCATATTTTTTAGATCTAAATTATCTCATAATCATCTAAAAAATTTAAATTTAAATTTGATCTTATCAAATAAAATTTAATCTAGACCTATTTGCAGAACTATTCTACAACTTGTCTAAACATGCAACTATCATATCTCATATGAACAAATTAAATTTAATTTTTTTTCTATTTTTAGATCTGATTATAATATTTATAATATTAAAAAATAGAAAATAAATAGATCTAAAAATTATATTTAATCAAATAAAAAATATGATTATACTAGACTACACATAGAATAATTCTATACCTAGTCTAGTTATGTATCTCATACATATTAGATCTAGATTAATTAATTTTGATTTTTTATTTTTTTTAATTTCAGATCAAATCACATCTCATGTGATATTTGAAATCACTAATTAATTAAATTAAATCAGATCTAAAAAAAATTTATAAGAACCTGGCCCTGATACCAGTTGAAGAGAAATCCTGATTTTTCGAATCAGGTTCGTTCAGATCTGATTGGATTGAGAGGCATATTTCAAAAATCATCTTTTAGATTCTAATCAGATCTGACACTTTTCAAATCTAATTTTATAATCTTATAAATAAGAAAATAAAATTAAATTAATTTTGAATTAATTTTATCTTGATTCTGGGTAATCTGATTATCTATTGATGATCCTACCAAAGCCCTGAGGTTCTGGATCTAGCCACGCAAGCGCTTGGCCCCTATCGGTATCCACTTAAGCTGGATCTGAAGATCTTCTCCTTCTCTTTCTTTTCTTCAAAAATCAAATCTAGATCTGATTTGGAGAATCTTCAAAACTTCTTTTGAAGATCGCCCGTCGTCTCTGCAGCAGTGCTGCCTTCTTCCTTTTCCGTCAACCTTTCCGTGTCTGACTTGCGCTAATCTGAATACCCAACTTTCTTGGGCATGGAGAGGAGGGAGAGGGCTAGATGGTGGCATGGAGAAGGGAGAGGGGCAGTCTTGGGGTGTGGCTTGGAAGAGGAGTTCACAAAACTGGGCGTAGATAGGGTCTTTTTACAGACTCTGCTGCGCTATGCAGTGCTGCATCACCCTGGCCAATCACATTGCTTCGTGCAATTAGATCTAAATCTGAATAATGGGATGACATCACTTGATTCAATCAAATGAGAGATCCATAGGTTCAATCTTAGATGGCGCCTAAGACTTGTCAAAGTAGATACCCAAGGGCTACCTAAGTAGAGACCAAGAAGCAACCTGGAGTCCCATTCCTGTGGGACTCCAGCGTCCCTATCCATGGGCGCATGCCATCCTAGGCATGCACCCCCTTCTTTCCAATTTCCAAAGAGGGGACAAGCCCCTATCCACTCTTCAATAAGTGCATGACACATGGGCAGATGTCCAAGGGTCAAAGGTCAATGTTTGACCAAGTCAAACTATAAGAATTAGCAGGTAACGGAAGATGGCAGGTGTTGTCTCAAATTTATCTCATAAATTAAGATAATCCTTTTCTAACTTGGACAAGCTTCAGTCAGACCAGGTAAAGGTACCTGAGTAAGCACAAACTCATTTGGCTCAATCGAGATAACTTTTATGATAGAAAAAAGAGAACGTTAGGCTCAATCATGTGCTAGCATGATTTCCTTGAACCTAATTGAATCTTATTCAAATCAATTAAACTGGGTTAGTCCAATTGATGATATCCAGATCCAAACCCTTGTTTGTGTGATCCAGTTAGGTTCAGTTCTGTATGGTAATGGGATATGTCCTGATCTCCATCATCAATATCATCAAAACTCCTTTTGATGGATCAGAACTCTTCTGATTCAGACAACTTAGAATGATCAATCATCTAAATCATTCTAATTGCTCCCAAAATCCACTAATGACACCTAGTAGCATACAGTGGCAACTCATCAAAACTGAAAATGAATCTCTTGGTGTAGCTACTTGTGTGATTAAGTTCTTCTATCTTGAGCCCTGATCAGATTAGGGTTCAGGTGAACTCGTCAAACCCTAATTTCTATCATATGATTTAATCATTCGATTCAAGTCCAATGTAAAAACCTTAATAGAAATGCTTTCTATTATTTCACTCTTTTGCCATGGCCATGGGCTAATGGACTTAATTCTCATGATCATCATAGGGCTGCTCCTCATCCATCAAGGTTGATAGATTCCATCTTGGTGCAATCCAATTCCTACAATTAACATGCTATAGGCAACATACACCTTAGGATTTCGAATGGCTAGGAGACCAAGTTATAGTGTAGTCAAACTATAACACCCTCAAGGTGAACTGTCGATGCACCTTAGGTCAAAGAATCAAACACACCACTAAAACATCGAGTCAGTCATCGACGAGAAGGTAGACTTCCTTATGTCTACTCGAGGTAGTCACGCTCAGTGCCCTCATTCTATAACGAGTACTTATACTCTTACTCCGATGTTTCTACACCATAGACTCAAGACTCATCTACTATAAAGAAGCAATTGTACACTAACCTTCCAGATCAATCACCATCCTCTTGATGATCCTACGGTGAGGTGCATTTTATGAGTTAATAATGAAAATTCTTGTCTTAAATTTTCAACTCTTGAAAATAAGAATTATCATTACCATTAACTCAAAGGATGTATCACAGATACTAAATACAGTTATGTGATAGAAAATAACCTATTTTATTATTTATAGTCAAAATTATAATTTTGCTCCTAGAAGTGTATTACAAGTGTCAGCCAATTCTGGCTTCTAGGGCACACATATCTAACAGAGAGAGGACTAGAGGGTGGCATGAAGGAGGGAGAGGGGCTATGTGGCATGGGCTAAAGGTAGAATCCTTGAATTCTAGGCGCAGTTAGGGTTTATATAGATCCTATTGCGCCATACAGTGCCACATCATCCTGGCTAATCATGGTCCTTTATGCTATCAGATCTAAATCTGATTGGTGAGATGACATCATCTGATCCAATCAGGTTAGAGACCCTCAAAACTCTCCTTATGTGATGCTAAGATTGGGTCAAATAAGTCTTCTTGGCACCACCTGATTTAATTTTCTGATGCAACTGGAGTCCCATCTGTATGGTACTCCATATTTTATCCTCATGGGGTGCATGCCTCCCTAAGCATACACCCCCTTTCTGTCTGCTTTTTAGTAGGGGGATAAGTTCCTAGGTTCTCTCCTCTGGGTGCATGACACATGGGCAGATATCTAAGTATCCATGGTCAATATTTGACCAATGTCTGAAGGTAAGATTTAGTAGTTGATGAAAAATAGCAGGTATTGTCTCAAATTTATCTCATAAATTAAGACAGTCCTTTCCTAACCTAGATAAGCTCCAGTTAGACCAAGTAAAGGTTCCTAAGTGAGCCTAAATACATTTGGCTCAATCGAGATAAGTTTTAATAATTATTAAAGGAGAACATTAGGCTCAATCATGTGCTAGTACAATTTTTTTGAACCTAATTGAATCTTATTCAAATCAATTGAACTGGGTTAATCCAATTAATGATATTCAGATCCAAACCCTTGTTTGTGTGACCCAGTTAGGTTCAGTTCCATATGGTAATGGGATATGTCGTGATCTCTATCATTGACATCATTAAAATACCTTCCGATGGATTAGAACTTTTCTGATTCAGATAACTAGTATGATCGATCATCCAAATCATTCTAATTGCTCCCAAAATCGACCAGTGACACCTAACCGCATATGGTGGCAATCCATCAGAACTGAAAGCAAATCTCTCGGTGCAGTTACCTGTGTGATTAAGTTTCTTTATCATGAGTCCTGATCGGATTAGGATTAAGGTGATCTCATCAAACCCTAATTTTCGTTATATGAATTAATCTTTTGATTCAAGTCCAATGTGAAAACCCTAATAGAAACTCTTTCTATTATTTCACTCTGCCATGGCCATGGGCTTATGGACTTGATTCTCATGATCATCATAGGGCTACTTCTCATTTACCGAGGTAGATAGATCTCCTATTGGTGCAATCCAATTCCTACAATGAACATGCTGTAGCCAACATACACCTCAGGATTTTGAATGGCTAGGAGATTGAGTTATGGTATAGTCAAACTATAACACCCTCAAGATAAATTGCTAATGCACCTCAGATCAAAAAACCAGACATACTACTACAACTTTGAGCCAATCATCGATGAGAAGGTAAACTTCCTCATGACTGCTCGAGGTGGTCACGCTCAATGCCCTCGTTCTCTAATGAGTATCTGTACTCTCACTCCTATGTCTTTATACTGTAGACTCAAGACTCATCTATGCAAAGAAAGCAATCGTACACCATCCTTCCAGATTAATCACCATCCTTATGATGATCCTACAGTCGAGAGCATTTTATGAGTTAATAATGAAAATTCATGTCTTAAATTTTCAACTCTTGAAAATATAAATTATCATTATCATTAACTCAAGGGATGTACCACAGACACTTTCTAATACACACTATGATAGAAAATAATCCATTTTATTATTTATTATTAAAATTATAATTTTATCCTTAGAAGTGTATTATAAGTGTCAGCCAATTTGGCTTTTAGGGCCCACATATCTAACATATGGGTGTTGCTATCAGTTAGTTACAGACTTTGGGGCTATAAAAGGGATCCTCTAGATACATTTTCTTCAGACTCTCTTCTTTTTCCCAAGACTGCAATTTTCTTGATTGAGCACTCTATTTTTGTTGGTCAAAAGAGCTAACTTGATCGTTGGAGGGTCTTGCCGGAGCCTTCACCCCTGGATCAAGACGAGACTTATTTTGCAGATCATCGATGACGACCTTATCTTCTCCAAGTCTAGCACTTCTCCAGCAACAACCAGATTTCGCACCAACAAGATTGTTGGGGATAAACCCCACTCCCGCCGCAGTCTAATATGATGCTTAGCCTAATATAACTGGTAATTGTAGAAGAGCTTTGATCATGAATTCTTCCTCTTGGAACTTCTCCAACAGTCGAACTTCTTTCGGACCTCTCCAATAGTCGAACTCCTTTCGGACTCCTCCAGTAGTCGAGCTTCTTTCGAACTCCTTCCATAGCCAAACTTCTTTCGGACTCCTTCAGCAGCCTACCTCCTTTTGGACTCCTCCAGCAACCAAACTCCTTCCGAATTCCTCAGCAAATCCACTTTTAGACATCTTCGATGGACTTCCTTCAAGGTTTCTTTGATTACAGAACTTCTGATTCCCTTTCGATCGAACTTTCGATGATCATCCAAAAAGGTCTCCTCACCTACACGAATTCGATCTCGTACACGGCATGAACCAACTCACACATAGACTTTCTTAGAAGAGTCCAAACTCCTCTAAAATTGATATGGCTTAAAGTTCATCACTAGTTGATGTCTACTCCTCCAAACTTTGATTATTAAATCCTTAATAGACTGGCACGTCATGATAACAGACACTAACCTCTGTAACAAACTTCACGTGGTCCTGAGCGGCCCACTATCAGATGGTTATGGCTGTCACTATCAGTCTGTTACAGACTCTGAAGCTATAAAAGGGATCCTTTAGATATGTTTTCTTTAGGCTCTCTTCTTCTTCCCAAGTCTCTGCAACTTTCTTGACTGAGCACTCTATTTCTATTGGCCAAAAGAGCTGACTTAATCGTTAGAGGGTCTTGCTGGAGCAATCACCCTCAGCTCTAGATGAGACTTATTTTGCAGGTCACCAGCGGCGACCTCATCTTCTCCAACTCCAGCACTTCTTCGATGATAACCAGATTTTGTACTAATAGGAATAGCGCTGGAGGAAGGACCTCTAACTTATGAGGTTTTTTTGTTCTTAAAAGAGTGCTCAGCGGAGATCTCTCTTCTTCTCCTCCAAAATTCTCCTTCCCAGAAAAGATGCCCCAAGGAAGGCTTCAACCCGACGGTCAATGGCCTCCATGGCCAGATCCCATCCAGACCTACCCACCCCTATTTCATCTTCGGTAACTCAAGCTCCACCTGCAGCAATGATGGATGAGGAGCAGTTCAACTTGCTGGTCCAGCAGATTCACAGCCTTACGAAAGCGGTGCAGGTCATGTGGCAGCAGCAGCCTCCGATGCTAATTCAGTTGAAGTAGACTTCTCTAGAGCCCAATGATCCAGTCTAGGGATGGTTGACTCGGGCTAGCCAGCTGGTGACCTCCAAGAACGGGAAGCAGAGTGGGGAGAGCCCCTGCTCTGATCATGACTCTACCCTTAGGGGGATTTTGGCCCAGTTCAGTTAGAAGACCTTGGAGATCCATGATTGAGAAGATCTCCTAGACTAAAAACTACAGAAGATGAACTGACGGATCGAGGAACTCTTCTATGCAGGTCCACAGTAATGATATCTATACTGACCCTCCTTTCTCTCACTACATCATGCAGGAACTTATCCCATCGAACTTTAAGCTCCCTCAATTTGAGAGCTACGATAGGACTACCAATCCGGTTGATCACCTGGAGGCCATTTGGATGATGATGCTGCTCCATGGTGCATCAGACGTCATTCTCTATCGAGCCTTCCCATCCATCTTGAAGGAAGTAGCCAGAAATTAGTACTCGACCCTCAAGCCAAGTACCATCTTCTCATTCGATCAGATGAGCCATCAGTTTGCGGCTCATTTTATTAGTAGCCAACGTCCAAGGCGAGGTTCGATATTCCTCGTCAACATCAAGCAGCAAGAGGGAGAATCCATCCAGGTTTATGTGAACCACTTCAATGCAGCTATCTTGAAAGTTCGAAATCTAGATCAGTCTATCACTATGGCTACACGAAAAGATGGCCTTCAGAAGAACAATCTACTGTTCTCCTAGGAGAAGTATCCTAGAGATTTTACCGATATGCTGGCTTGGGCTGAAGGGTATGCTCAAGTGGAAGAGGCCTTCAAGGCTAAGGATAATGAAGCCATTGGAGAGCGGCGAAGGTGTGAGCTGGGCAGACCTACTGAGGAAGAAAAGTCGAGTGAAGCTTGACCGCGCTCCCAAACTTTTCCTGAGCGCAAGCAAGCTTGAACCCCTTCCTAGGCTCGGAAGCAAGGAAGCCCTAATAGAAGGGCATGGCAGGGCTCCCCCTCTGAAGGTTCCATAACTACGCTCCACCTCAATGCTCCAAAAACCCAAGTACTGATGGAGATCAAGGAGCAACTACCTAGATCGAAGAGGATGAGCACTCATCTTGGCAAGTGCAATCCTAATAAGTACTACCTCTATCATCGTAACCATAGCCACGATACTAAAGAATGTATTCAGTTCCAAGACAAAATTAAGGAGCTCATCAGATGAGGCTAGCTCAGTCAATCCCTACGGCGTCGGCCCGAAGGAAGAGAGGATCGACCAAGGGCACTGCTGCAACTTGATCCATCGAGGGGGGAGAAGCAACAAGAAAATCGGCCGCCTCTCGATATCATCAACACTATCTCTGGAGAACTTGGTACTTCGACGAGCATCCATTTCACAACCTCAGAATCAAAGAAAGCTTATCCTGAACTAGGAAGGTCCGTATAAAGTAGAGGAGGTCGTCCAGTCCAAAACTTATCACTTGAAGAAGCTCAGAGGAGCAACACTCCCACAGTCTTGGAATTCAGAAAATCTAAGAATGTACTATCAGTAACTTTTCTTCAATATAACTTTTCTATTTTTATTACTTTCTAGTGCAAAAATTGCATGATGACAAATAACTCTCTGAAGCAACCTAAAGTTGCCCGTTAGGAATAGGAGAAGAACATCATCCTGACGTGAGCAAAGTCGAAGGCCTTATTAGATTAAGATGAGATAAGGGGAGAGGCCCTGCCAACGGCCCTAACGTGCCCCTACAGCCCATTAGGGATAGGAGGAGAACCTCATCCTAACGTGAGCAAAGTCGAAGGCCTCATTAGATTAAGATGAAATGAGGAGAGAGGCCCTGCTAATGGCTCTAACGTGCTCCTATAGCTCGTTAGAGATAGGAGAAAAACCTTGTCCTAACGTGAGCAATGTCGAAGGTCTCATTAGATTAAGATGAGATGAGGAAAGAGGCCCTACCAATAGCCCTAATGTGCCCCTACAGCCCATTAGGGATAGGAGGAGAACCTCACCCTAATGTGAGCTAAGTTAAAGACCTCGTTAAATTAAGATGAGATGAGGGGAGTGGCCTTTCTAAAGGCCCTAGTGTACCCCTACAGTCCATTAGGAATAGGAGGAGAACCTCATCCTAACATGAGCAAAGTCAAAGGCCTCGTTAAATGAAGATGAGATGGAGAAAGAGGTCCTACCAATGGTCCTAATACGCCCCCACAAGCCATGTTAGGAACAAAAGGAAAATCTCATCCTAACATGAACAAAAGCTAGGATCGATGAGGGGAAAGGAGAAGCCAAAAGAAAATTCTTACACGTGTTCTTTCTATGACAACCTAACTACATCAAATACGAAAAATGGAACCCTATCCTGGCTTGCAGAAGAGATCCCAGCTTGGCATCCACAACAAGCATCTCATGAGAAGGCAACGCAAAGAAAAATGGAGTGAAGAAAGCAAAGCCGCAAGCAAGCCTTGAATCCATGCAAAACAAAAATAACAAAAAGGTACCATTTTATTATGAAAGTAAGTTCATTACACGCAAAACATAGGTCGATGAGACCAATTACACCAATAAAAAGAAAAAGGGGAGAAAGAAAGAGAAAGGCCACTAAAATCTTATGATGGGCCAGACTCCTCAGACTTTGGGCTGGTGGCCATTGCCAAAGATTTCTTAAGACGATCAACCTCATCATCGAGCTTGCTCTACCTCATCATGTTATCATGGAACATTCTATTAACTCAACGGTAATTCTCCTTAGTCTCTTCCAGCCTCCTCCTTAGGACCTCAGACTCAGCCTCCGCATCCTTGGTAGCTTGACACTGACAAGCCAGCTCGAGCTTTAGCCGCTGCACCTCAATCTTTTCCACACCAACCGACTCTCAGAGCTCGCCAATGGTCCTCCGCAAGGAGGCAACCACCTCGGCCTCCCTACTTGTACCAGCCTAAAAGCCATCATCAAGTTGCCACTGAAGCTGGGCTACTTCATTATTGGAGGCATGAAGCTTTTGTTCTAACATGGAGATCCTACCACTCTAACCTAATCGGTAAGTCTCATATGTGACCTCAGCATCGTGAAGCTGCTTTTGAAGTACGGAGAACCTCATCAACCAGTCCCACTCAAATCATGCCTTATCGGAGGACCACGATGAGCTTTCCTCCAAAAGTTGAATTTTCTCCTTCACCACCTTGAGTTGAGTCTTGAGGGAGCCGATCTTCACTATCAACATCCAAGATTTATCGCTTTCATTCTTCCGAAGTTCAATCAGCTCCCTCTCAAAGCTCCCCTTCCAAATGCTGAAGCTAGAGGAGTATTTTATGTGCAAGTTCCAAAGGTGAGTGACCTCTTTGGTCACCTCTGAAGCATTCTTCCATGAAGCTTGAAGGTCGTTCTCTATCTTCTTTAACTTCTTCTTCAGCAGATTGACCTCCTTCTTCAAACCTTTTATTAAGGGTTTCAGGAGAACCCCTTGAGGCAGCGGATCAACATCAACGGGAGACTGCATTCGAAGTATGAAAAATGCTCAAAGGTATAGACAAAAAGAAATTTAGAAATTCACTTCCATTTAATCAAGGATTTTGAGTACAAAGTGAAAGAAAAAGAGAGAAAAAGGGAAATGTATAAGTACTCGAGGATTTCAACCTTGGAAGGGGTGATAGAAGGTGGGGCAGGAGCACTCTCAACTACCTCGAATTCTCGAACTGGCTCGGATGCTTCTATGGTAGGTTCGGACAGACTGGATGCGAGCTTGATGAAGGAAGGATTGACTACAGCATTAGATGGTCCTGCTTCTACGTCATCCTCATCCTCCAGAATCTGAGGTCGAGTTCGGATAACCTTTGAGCCATCCTACCTTCGCAGGGCTCGAAACCCTTGATGAATGCCTCCTGATCGAATTCAACATTCAGGTTCCTCATCTCGAAAGAAGCCTTGAACTGCTCCATGGCCCAGATCATCACCTCCGAGATCGATCCCACCATTTGGACCTCCAATTCGGTGATCTTATTCTCGGCTTACTTCTTCCTCTCCTCCTCTAAGGCCAGTGTGGCCTTGAGTCCGATCGAGATGAACTCCTTTCGAAGCGTGCCCTAGAGACTCTCAATTTTTGCCACCTTCTCCTCCACAAGGTGCTCGACCTCAACGACCTTTTCTTGAAGTTGATGGATGTCGACTCGAAGGTCCTCCTGGATCTTCTGTGCTTCCACCTCCTGATGGTACACCCTCTTGATGTAGGCAAGCATCTGGTAATCCGACTGCAACAAATAATTAATGTTAAAAAAAAATGAAAGAAGAAGAAAAGAGAGGAGCAGAAGGGTTGAGCGATGGAGTAGTTACCTTGAGGATGGTTTTAAGGAAACTCCAAACAAGCTATCGTGGGTCAAGATTGGCCATGTGATCCACCACCTCCGGCATGGCAAACCTGTCAGTTAGATCTCGAATGATCTCTGGATTATCGAAGGGATTCTCTTCTCGTTCGTCACTATTGCCATCCGGCCCGCTAAGGGGAGCCTTGTGGGATATCTTGGCGGTAGCTTTTTTCTTTTTTCTTTCTTCCCCTATCTCTCCCTTGGTAGGGAGCTCTGAAACCCGATCCCTGCTGGAAGGATCCGAGGGCATGGGAGGCATGGAGCCCATGCCAGCGATGCCGGCCTTGACAATTAAGGCAACTTCGGCGCTGGCGATGACCTCGGACGCAGCGGCAGTATAGGTGGGGGCCGTAGAGCTCGAAGCACCGACGTTCACCCTCTTTGAGCTATCACTTGACGTCTTTTCTTTCCTCTTCTTGGTGTAAAGCACTTTGGTAAGTATTTCGATGGCTTTGGTATCCATTTCCACAATAAAAAAAGAAGTGCAGTCAGTGGCAATACACATGTGCAAGATCGTGTGAATTTGAAAAGCAAAAAGTGTACCAGTGGGGTCGAAGGGACTTAAACTCAGGTTGAACAAGGTCTTGTCTTTCAGAAGGATGGAAAGGAGAGGAGTTTGGTATGCTTTGAGTTAATTGGAGGAATCAAGGTTGGCTCCATCTAAGCTAGGAGCTCAGCAAATTGACTCCCTAATATAACCCCAATGATGAAAATCTAATGGCAGGAACGAAAAATACACAAAAAAGTACTTTTTCTTTCAGTTATGAATGGAAGAAGGGGTACCTTTCAATAACCCCTTCTTAGGGGTACCTTTCAATAACCCCTTCTTACCGAACTGAGGAAAAAAGTACCACCAGTCCTTCGTGGAAGGATGGCACTTGAAGGTGTAGAAATTCTTAAAGAGCAAAATGGTCGACTAGAGATTGGCCAATTGATAGAGAAAAAGAAAATCTATGATGAACCAAAAGGAGTTCGGCATGACAGATGCGAAAGAGATGTTTAAAAATCAGAAGAGGGTGATTATAAAAGAAGGTAGTGGGACCCTAAGCCTGGCATGCAAGGTTTCAAAGTACAAACAAAATCGGTCGGTCGGAGGAGAGCTGACTAGGTCATCAGAGCTAGGGAGTTCAAGGTCGTAATCTGGAGGGATTCCATATTGGATTTGGATCAGAGAAAGATCATCCAAAGTAAGAACAGATGGGATGGCATCTAGAATGAAAGACGAGTGGGACATGTTCCTACGTTCTACCTTGACCAGGGGTGCAGGGTCAAAGAAGGTCGGTCCAGGTGAAACCCAAGAATCGGTGGAGCGGGAGGTTTTGAAAGACACCCAGATCGAAATAAAATCCTAAGAAAACCCCCAAAAAATAAGAAAAAATATAGGACAAATGCCACTACGAAGAAATCGGGGGAGCAAGAAGCTAAAAAAAAAGTACAAATACCATAAAAGAAGGGATGGGAAATTGACCTAAGCTATCTGGGGAGGACGAAAGGATGATGGGTGCGATTAGAACCAGTCGAAAGGGTATATGGAGCTTAGGAAGACAAGGAAGGAGGCTAAGATCCTTGGAAAGTAGACGAACGGGGATCGAAGGAAGGAGAAGACTCTAGTAGGAATGGCTTCCGGATGAGAGGAGAATGCCCTAAATAGCTAGAGGTAACCCAAGATGATCATGATTGTGGATCGACTTCAATCGGTCAGCGTGTGTTGCTGTTAGATATATGTGCCCTAGAAGCCAGAATTGGCTGACACTTGTAATACACTTCTAGGGGCAAAATTGTAATTTTGACTATAATTAATGAAATGGGTTATTTTCTATCACACATGTGTATTTAGTGTCTGTGATACATCCTTTGAGTTAATGGTAATGATAATTCATATTTTCAAGAGTTGAAAATTTAAGACATGAATAATCATTATTAACTCATAAACAGCTCCCGACCATAGGATCATCACGAGGATGGTGATTGATCCGGAAGGTTGGTGTACGATCGCTTCTCTTTAGTAGATGAGTCTTGAGTCTACGGTGTGGAGACACCGGAGCGAGAGTACAGGTACTCGTTAGAGAACGAGGGCACTGAGCGTGACCACCTCGAGTAGTCATTAGGGAGTCTACCTTCTCGTCAATGACTGACTCGATGCTGCAGTAGTGTGTCTGGTTCTTTGACCTGAGATGCATCGGCAGTTCACCTTGAGGGTGTTATAGTTTGACTACACCATTACTCGGTCTCCTAGCCATATGGAACCCTGAGGTGTATGTTGGCTGTGACATGTTCATTGTAGGAACTGGATTGCATCAAGATGGGATCTATCTACCTCGGTGGTAGAGGAGTAGCCCTATGATGATCATGAGAATCAAGTCCTGAAGCCCATGGCCATGGCAGAGTGAAATAATAGAAAGAGTTTCTATTTAGATTTTCACACTGGACTCGAATCGAATGATTACATCATATGACAGAGACTAGGGTTTGACGAGTTCACCTTAACCCTAATCTGATCGGGGCTCAAGATAGAAGAACTGAATCACACAGGTAGCTGCACCAAGAGGTTCGCATTCAGCTCTGATGGGTTGCCACCATATACTGCTAGGTGTCACTGGTGGATTTTGGGAGCAATTAGAATGATTTAGATGATCGATCATTCTAGCTGTTCGAATCAGAAGAGTTCTGATCCATCGAAAGGAGTTTCGATGATGTCTATGATAGAGATCATGACATATCCCATTACCATACAGAACTGAACCTAACTGGGTCACACAAACAAGGGTTTGAAGTCTGGTGATCATCAATTGAACTGATCTAGTTCAATTGATCTGAATGAGATTCAATTAGGTTCAAGGAAATCGTGCTAGCACTCGATTGAACCTAACGTTCTTCTTTTACTATCATAAATAAGTTGTCCTGACTGAGCCAAAGGAGTTTGTGCTCAATCAGAGGCCTTCATATGGTCTGACTAGAGGTTGTCCAAGTCAGAATAGGTTGTCTTATTTGTAAGACATTACCTGCCATTTTTGGTCACCTGCCATTTCTTGTTCTTTGACTTTGGTCAAAAGTCTACCTTTGACTGGTCAAACATTGACCATTCACCCTTTGACTTTTGACCACATGTCATGCACCTATTGGAGAGCTGGTGGGGGCTTGTCCCCCTGCCAGAACCTGGCAAGGAGAAGGGCGCACGCCAAGGGTGGCGTGAGCCCAAGTAGGAGGCGCCTAGGAGTCCTTGTTGGACAAGGACTCCACCTCCCTTTAGGATTCCAATTAGAGTTCTACTAAGAATCCAGTTTGACTGGTCTTAGGCGCCCTCTAAGGAGGAATCCAGGGGTCTCTTTTTCAACCAATCAGATTTAGATCTGATTACACAAAGGGTTGTGATTGGTTGAGAGGAAGAAGAGTTGGATCACGCTTAGTCTATAAATAAGACCCTGCGCCCAACCCTAATCCTAAGTCTTATTGAAAGAGATTTCCCACGTCCAAGGCTGCCTCTCCCACTCCTTCTCCACGCCATACTCTCTTCTCCCCTTGCTCTCCACGTCCAAAAGTGTTTTGGACTTAGTTTGGTGCGATTCAGATCAAGGAAAGGCGATCAAAAGCAAGAAGGCTGCGCTGCTGCAAAAGGACGACTGCAGATCTTCAAAAGAGTTTTGAAGATCCTCCAAATCAGATCCAGATCTGATTTTTGGAGGTGTGATAGAGAAGAAGAGGTTCTCCAGATCCAACCCAAGTGGATACCGGTAGAGGCCAGGCGCTTGCATGGCTAAGATCCTGAATCTTCCGCTACAATCAGGATCATCTACAGGGTAATAGGATTACCCAAATCAGGTAAATTAAATTAGATTTAATTTATCTTATTTTATTTTATTTATTAAAATAATAAGAATCAGATCTGAAACATATAAAGATCTTATTGAGATCAAGAGAAAAAATTTTGAAATATATCTCTTGATCTAATCAGATCTGGACGAACCTGGACCGGGAAATCAGGATTTCCCTTTAGTTGCATGTCCCACTCATCATGACAGAAGAGTGGAAACAGGTGGAGTCTTTATGGTGCTATACCTGGGGTAGAGTTTCAGTAGAAGATTCAAAGGCCCATCTTTTCAAACTCATTTCAGACTTAGAAAGCTTCGGTGCTAGCATGGTGAATTCCAAAACGTCTTGTTGCCCAGAGATAGCAACCCAAGAGGAGGGCTGAATTGGGTTCTTATAAAAGCTTTGGTCAAATTTAACTCTAAGCAATTATGTGCTTTAATTTTAATCTAAGTGGTAAGGGTGAGATGTATATAATCTGAGCAGCGGAATTAAGATAACAAAAACAAACTATTAAAGTAAAGTAAGAATTATAAGCATGCAAAGTACATAGAGAGATAGAAGAAAAAAGCACAACACAAACACACAAAGATTTATAGTGGTTTGGAGCAATCTGCTCCTACGTCCACTTTTCAAGCTTTCCTTGGAAATTCCACTATAATCTATCCTTGATTATAGTGTGTTTGTTTTTTCAGGCTTATAAACAAATCTAGTTGGTTTTCACAGGAGCACCAACTAAAATCTAACATCGTTAGTTTTTCGGATTCACTGATAACCCAGTTGATTTTCTAAAATCACTAACCAAAACCTACAATATCCAATTCTAGGCTTGGACGGGTCTAAACCCTAAGTTTCTTTCCTCCAAAGAAACTTGTAAAGAAATCAAAAAATATAAGTAATATTTCAGCATAATATAAAAAATAGAGTATAAGCTCTTTTAAATTCTAAAGAACAAGCCAATAATGTGCTCGATTGAAGCTTGGCTTTTCTTCAAATTATGCTTTAGAGGATGTGGAAGATGTTGGAGAAGATTGCTTTAAAGGCTCGCTGAAATCTATGCACAACACTCCTCTCTTTTCCATTTTCTTTGGATATTCAATGTTCCTCACTAAATCTGAAAGATTCTCTCTCTAAATCCCTTAATCTCTTTCTTCTATTTTTTTCAATTGATTCTCCATCATTAAATACTTTTAGAGAAGGTTGGAGTGAGAGTTCTTAACCATTGGAAGCTCTGAAATAGCCGTTGGGATCGAAAAATAGCCGTTGAAAACTATCCATTGAAGGCTGTCTGCGTAGATCGAGACCTCTCAATTTTTCATGAAACCTCTCGATTTTTTATGACATGTCTCGTCAGAACTATGAGATCTCTTGAGAAATCTACAAGATCTCTTACTCTTAGAGCACAGAAATGAAGTTTCTATCTCCTGAGAATGAGACATCTCGAGTTCAACTCGAGACCTCTCAAGACTGTGCCAAAATATTGTTTCATTGTGCCAGACCACTCGAGAGCTCTCGAAAAAAATCTGAGACATCTCGAAAAATCCTGACATCACTTTTCTTCAATGTTTGACCTTCCAAACATAAGTTTCTTGGCCCCTAACTCTTTTAAACATAATTGCTTCCTTCAATTTTAATTCTTCTTCTTTCAATCATACTTTTTTCATACCAAGCCATCCAAATATGTGTGAATTTACTCTTTTAAGTATTTTGGCATGGCATCTTGAGAGGATTTATTCTTGAGATAAATTCTTTATTTTGGATACTTCAAAAATCCTGCACATATTCTTGAAATACATGATTAGATACATAATATACTCAATATTTTGGAATCATCAAAATCAATCTCAGGGTCCACAATCTCCCCTTTTTTGGTGATGACAAAATCATGAGTATATGCACAATAAAAGCAAATAATGTATTTCTATGCATTTTGCTAAAAAGTATCATGAAGTATAGATTAAACACATGAATGAGTACTTCATGAATATTCTCAATTATTCTTTTGGTTCATTGCACATATTTCATATACTCATAAAAAAATATTTCAATTAATATTAGTGAGTGTTAAGTTTTCATTTCAAGCATAAATATAATTCATTGAGTTTCTTCAAGCATATACTCAACATTCATCTCCTCCTTTTTCACAGCATCAAATAGCTCATAGAAAAAAAATAAAAAATAATCATCAAAATTAATAATATGATTTTATGAAAGTAAGAATTGCATTAAGTTTCAAAAATTAATTTATATGAGTCATCAAAATCAACATCAAAGCATTAAATTGAGAGATATATTAAATTCATGAAATCAATTTAAATGAATCATCTCCCTTTTGAAAATTTATCATTTGACTCAAAATAAGTTTTAAATATTTATTTTAACTTCAAAAATTAGCTTGAATTTAAATATTATATGCTTTCCCTATTTTTGAATGAATATGATCTTTATTTAGATTTTCAAATATGCACTATTAAGTTTTAAGAGGAATAAAGCTTTTCAAAATATTTGAATATGAAATCAAGCATAATATATACTTTAATATTCTAACTTTACTTTTCTTAAAAAATTTTGGTCAATTAGATTTGAAAAAGATATGTATTGGGAATGATTCAAGCAAAATAAAATAAACAATATCAAAGCATAAGATAGTCACATTTTCAAATTCATTGCTTTGAGTAAAATATTATTTTAAAATAAATAATAAATAAGAATTTTGTAATGCACCTGAGAAATTTAGGATCAAATTTGAATTTTCAAATGGATTTCAAAATTTATTCCTTGGAGTAAGAATATATTTTCAAATTAGTCAAAAGTTTTTTAATTAAATCAAGTTAGAAAATATCTCTTCTCCTGTTTGTCATACTAATAGTAAGATTACTTTACTTTTCAACTTTCTCCCCCTCTATGTTTCAAATCAAGCAAATTTAACATGAATTTAACCACTAAATTTAGATTTTTCAAATTTGAAAGATATTTTTAATTTCAAAGATCTTTTCAATTAAATGAATATTTCTTCTTTAATATTTTCCCTCCTTTACTTTAATAAACAAAGTCATTTCTTTGATAGATTTTCTTGATACTAATTAAACTAAGTTTTAGATCAAATCATGATTTTCTTGGTTCAATACCATTTAAAGATTAATTTGCAAATTCAGCTTGATACCAATGATTTTAGTTTTGAATTAAATCAAGATGAATTGACCCAAATTAAACAGTTTAAGGATTTAGAATGATAAATCAATTTGAATTGATATCAGTAAATTAGTTAAGATAAATCATAAAGAAATTTTCAGTCATTCTTCAAAAAGATCATTTCTTCCTTTTCATAAGAAATATCAAGCAATTAGGTTCAGAAAAGATATATATTTTTGAATTTATTTTAAATGATATCATATCAAATATATAGCTTTGTAAAATCATATTTGGAACAAAGACATTCTTCTCATTTTGCCAAAAGATAAATCAATCAGATACATGGCAATAGTAAGTTGTTTGATATCAAATAATTAAAATTGAAGTTCTCTATGAATATTTAGCAATTTAAAAGATTCATATCAAATAAGAATCCTTTAATTTAAATTTATTAATTATAAAATTGATATGGAAAGACTTAAAATATTATGCTAAATTTTAAAATAATCCATTTCATCCATAGCATGATAAATAGAGGAGAGCATATTAATCTTTAAAATCAAAGCATTCAAATTATTGTAAGTATCAAAATCAATCAAATATGCTCAATAATTATGCTAATTAATAATCAAAATATATTTAGCAAATAGAGATGGCATGATGTGAGAATAGTTTAGATTTTATCAAATAACTGAAGGAGAAATCTTGATTTTTAGGATCAGGTTCGTTCAAATCTAATTGGATCAAGAGACATATTTCAAAAATTTTCTCTTAGATCCAAATTAGATCTGATATTTTTTAGATCTAATTTTATGACTTGATAAATAAAAAAATTAAATTAAATCTAAATTAGTTTTACCTTGATATGGGTAATCTGATTATCCGTTGATGATCCTGCTGATTGCCTGAGATTTTGGATCTAGCCATGCAAGCGCCTGGCCTCTACCGGTATCCACTTGGGCTGGATCTAGAGATCTTCTCCTTCTATTTTTTTTCTCAAAAAATTAAATCTGAATCTGATTTAGAGGATCTTCAAAACTTCTTCTAAAGATCAGCAATCATCTTTATAGCAGTGTTGCCTCCTTTTCTCGTCATCCTTTTCTTGCTTGGATCGCACCAAACTGAAGGCCCAACTTTCTTGGGCATGGAGAGGAGAGAGATGATTAGGAGATGGCATGGAGGAGGGAGAGAGGCAGCCTTAGGGCATGCGCTAAGAGGAACTCACAAAAAGTTGGGCACAGATAGGGTTTATTTATAGTCCCTACTGCACCATGCAGTGCTGCATCATCCCGACCAATCGTATTGCTTCGTGCAATTAGATCTAAATCTGATTTATGGGATGACATTATCTGATCCAATCAAATGAAAGCCCCACAGATTCATCCTTAGATAGCACCTAAGACTGATCAAAGTCTATAGGTAAGGGTCACCTAGTTTGAATCCAAGAAGCAATCTAGAGTCCCATCCGTATCGGACTCCAGTGTTTATCCACATGGGGTGCACACCATCCTAGGCATGCACCCTCCATCTGCCTGCCAAATGGTAGGTGGACTTGGTCAAAAAGTCTCTCCTATGGGTGCATGACACATGGGCAGATGTCAATGTTTGACCAAAGTCAAAGGACAAGAATTAGCAGGTGATGGAAAATGGTAGGTGTTGTCTCAAATTTATCTCATAAATTAAGACAATCCATTTCCGACTTGGACAAGCTCTAGTCAGACCAGGTAAAGATATCTGAGTGAGCATAAACATATTTGGCTCAGTTAAGACAACATTTAATGATAGAAAATGAAGAATGTTAGGCTCAATCATGTGTTAGCATGATTTTCTTGAACCTAATTGAATCTAATTCAAATCAATTAAACTAGGTTAGTCCAATTGATGATATCCAGATCCAAACTCTTGGTTGTGTGACCCAGTTAGGTTCAGTTCTGTATGGTAATGGGATATGTCATGATCCCTATCATCGACATCATCGAAACTCCTTTCGAAGGATCAGAACTCTTCTGATTCAGACAACTGAAATGATCGATCATCTAAATTATTCTAATTGCTCCCAAAATCCACCAGTGACACCTATCAGTATATGGTGGCAACCCATCAAAACTAAAAATGAACCTCTCGGTGTAGCTACTTGTGTGATTAAGTTCTTTTATCTTGAGCCCTGATCAGATTAGGGTTAAGGTGAACTCGTCAAACCCTAATTTCTATCATATGATTTAATCATTTGATTCAAGTCCAATGTGAAAACCTTAATAGAAATTCTTTCTATTATTTCACTCTCTACCATGGCCATGGGCTTATGGACTTGATTCTCATGATCATCATAGGACTGCTCCTCATCCACCGAGGTAGATAGATTCCATCTTGGTGCAATCTAATTCCTACAATGAACTTGCTATAGCCAACATACACCTCAGAATTCCGAATGGCTAGGAGATCGAGTCATGGTGTAGTCAAACTATAATGCCCTCTAGGTGAACAGTCGATGCACCTTAGGTCAAAGAACCTGACACACCACTGCAGCTTCGAGTCAGTCATCGATGAGAAGGTAGACTTGCTTATGACTACTCGAGGTGGTCACGCTCGGTGCCCTCGTTCTCTAACGAGTACCTGTACTCTCGCTTCAGTGTCTCTACACCATAGACTCAAGACTCATCTACTATAAAGAAGCGATTGTACACTAACCTTCTAGATCAATCACCATTCTCATGATGATTCTACGATCAGGAGCATTTTATGAGTTAATAATGAAAATTCTTATCTTAAATCTTCAACTCTAGAAAATAAGAATTATCATTACCATTAACTCAAGGAATTTATTACAAACACTAAATACACATATGTGATGAAAAATAATCCATTTTATTATTTATAGTCAAAATTATAATTTTGCCCCTAGAAGTGTATTATAAATGTTAGCCAATTCTAACTTCTAGGGCACACATATCTAACAAACTTTCACTTGATCTAAAGCCAATTGGCTGCAAATCTAAGTCCCATCTTCTCAAAATGGGCTTCGATCTTCTGCTGACCCAACGGCTTCATAAGCGGATCCACCGCATTATCTGCGGAGTCGACTCTCTTGACCTAGATGTAACCCTTCTCAAGGTAATCACGAATGAGGTGGTATCGCCGCTCGATGTGCTTAGATTTCTGATAAGACCTCAGCTCCTTAGCAAGGGCTATGGCAGCATTGTTGTCGTAGTATAGAGGAATGGCATCGGCATCACTCTCATCTCTACGGTAAACTTTTTGTACTAGAATGCCTCGTTTGCAGCTTCTGATGCAGCGATGTATTCTGCTTCCCTCGTGGAATCTACTACCTCTATCTACTTGAAACTTTTCAAACTGATAGCTTCACCATTGCACACAAACAGACTTCCAAATGTCGACTTTCGATCATCTACGTCGGACATAAAATTCGAGTCCGTATACCTCTGGACTTGGAGTTCTCTGTTATCAAAAACCAACAACATATCCTTAGTTCTTCTCAAGTAATTAAGGATACATTTTATAAAAGTCCGGTGTTCTTCACCTGGATTCGACTGATATCTGCTCGTGACACTTACAGCATGGGCTATATCAAGTCGTGTACATAACATGGCATATATGAGGCTCCCTATTGCTGCAGCATAAGGGATCTTGCTCATGCATTCTATTTCCTTAAGTGTGCTAGGGCACATCTTCTTAGAAAGATGAATGCCATGTTTGAAGGGTACTAAACCCCTCTTAGAATTTTCCATTCTAAACCTCTTTAGCACTTCCTCTATGTATATTTTCTATGAAAGTCCTAGCATCTTATTCGGTCTTTCTCTATAGACCTTAATTCCTAGAATAAAGGATGCTTCTCCTAGGTCTTTCAGAGAGAATTATTTAGATAACCATATTTTAACTATGGTCAATATGGAAATATCATTCTCGATAAGAAGGATGTCATCCACGTACAATACAAGGAAGACAACAGCGCTCCCACTGACCTTTTTGAAGATACATGGCTTCTCCTCATTTTTGATGAAACTAAATAATTTGATCACATCATTAAAATGAGTATTCCAGCTCCGAGATGCTTGCTTAGGTCTATATATGGATCTTTGTAGCTTGCAAACCTTATGATCATCATCACTGGATGTGAAACCTAGCGGCTGTTCCATATAGATATCTTCCTTAAGATATCCATTTAAGAATGCCATTTTTACATCCATTTGTCATATTTCACAATCGAAATAGGCTGCAATAGCAAGCAATGTGCGGATGGATTTAAGCATAGCTATTGGCGAAAAGGTATCCTAATAGTCAATGCCTTCGCGCTGACTATAACATTTTGCCACTAATCTAGCCTTGAATCTCTCCACATTCCCATCTACACCAATCTTTCTCTTGTAGATCCATTTACATCCAATAGGTACTATACCTTTTGGTGGATCTACGAAGGCCCAGACTTGGTTTGAGTGCATTGAGTCAATTTCTGACTTCATTGCCTCTAACCATTTCTCGAAGTCGATATCTGATATCACCTCATTATAGGTTTTGTGATCATCACCATGAACCCTATTTCCTATGAGGAACATTTTCTCTACATCCTTTGAAACAGTACCTAAGTACCTCTCAGGGGGATGGGAAATCTTTTTCGATCTATGAGGTGGAGGAGGTAGTGTATGGATTGGCTCAACCTGATTTGGTTCCATTTGGTCCTTAGCTCGTTGCTCTTGTGAGACTTTCTCTTCGAGCTTGATCTACTTTTCAATGCCGCTATCTTGAATAAACTATTTTTCAAGAAAAATGGCATGTCGATTCACAATCATATTGTGATCTTCTGGAATGTAGAAATAATATCTTAATGACTCTTTAGGATATCCTATGAATCGAGCTCTAAAGGATCTAAAGTCTAACTTATCCACTTGTTGTCTTTCGACATGAGTTGGACAATCCCAAATTCTGAGATGACTTGGACTTGATTTCTTACCATGCCATATTTCATATGGTGTGGTAGGAACGGTTTTAGAGAAAACCTTATTTAGTAAGTATATAGCAGTTAACAAACAGTATCCCCAAAGAAAATCAGGAAGGTCTGTTAAGCTCATCATGGATCGGACTATATCTAATAGGGTCCGATTCCTCCATTCTGAAACCCCAATGAGTTGAGGTATTCCAAGTGGAGTCCATTGAGAGACAATGCCACTTTTCTTGAGAGAGTCCAGGAATTCCCGACTAAGATTTTTATCTCCTCGATCTGATCGAAGAACCTTAATGGATTTTTCAGTTTGCTTTTCTACTTCATGTATGAATTCTTTGAACTTTTCAAAAGCTTCAGACTTATGTCTCATAAAATACACATACCCATACCTAGATAAATTATCGATAAAAATTATGAAGTAGACAAAGTTGCCTCTAGTCGGCACATTTAATGGGCCGCACACATCAGTATGTACTAGGGCAAGAAGATCTGTGGCCCTTTCTCCATGTCCTACAAAAGAAAGCTTAGTCATTTTGCCATGGAGACACGATTCACAAATTGGATATGACTCAGAAATCAATGAACTCAATAGCCTGGTTTTCTCCAATTTGTTAACCCTATCTTCTACTATATGACCTAGTCTTAGGTGCCATAGATTTCTATCATTTGGACTATCCCTGGGTCATTTTGATTTTATGGCATTCACATTTTGCTCAAAATTAAAAATAGATATACCAACATGTAACTGATAAAGATCGTTAATAAGGAAACTATTTGCAATTTTATTTCTTTCATAAAGAATGTTACAATGGTCCTTAAGAAAACTAATTACATAGCCTTCTAATGCAACACAAAAAATAGAAATCAAATTCCTGCTTGCTACAGGCATATAATAATAGTCTTTTAATACTAAGTCTAAATCAGATAGTAGTCGAAGAGGGTATGTTCCCACGACCATGGCAGTAACTCTTGCTCCATTTTTTACTACTATCTGATTTAGACTTAGTATTAAAAGACTGTTATTATATGCCTGTGCAAGCAGGAATTAACTCTTGCTCCATTTTCGATGCGTAGGATCATCTCACCATTTCTCAACCTCCTGCTATCCTCAAAACCCTACATAGAAGTGCACAAGTGAGCACTAGAACTAGAGTCAAGCACCCAACTAGATACAGAAGAAATCATTAGGTTAGACTCAATAACGAGCATACCTCCAGAAGGATCTGCCTCCTTCCTCTTTAGGGTGGCCAGGTAAGTAGGGCAGTTCCACTTCCAATGGCCGTCATTGTTGCAATGGAAATACTTTACTTTGCCAACGGCTTTCTTCTTCAGCTCTGCCTTTTTCTTCTTTTCTTCTTCCACCTTCTATTTTTTCATAGACTTCTTCTTCTTTTCAAAAGACTTTCTCTTGGAAGAAGTCCATTCCATAGGAAGTACTGAGCCTTTAGAGCCTTTCACGGAAAGCTCAGTGGTAACCAGCATGTTCATAAGTTCGGCCAAGGAGTTTTGAAGTTTATGCATATGGTAGTTCATGATGAACTGCCCATACACATCAGTCAAAGATTGTAGGATTATATCATTTTCCAGATCCAAGTCCAACCTCACTCCGAGCTTCTCAAGCTCTTCCAAGTCCTTGATCATCATCAGACAATGATCTTGGATTGACTGCCCATCACGCATCTTAGCCTTGAACAGTCATTTAGTGACTTGGTACTTGACTATGCGATTCTGTTCACCAAACATCTCCTATAGGTGAGCCAATATTTGGCAAGCAGTCCTAATATCTTCATGTTGGTGCTAAAGCTCATCAGACATCGAGCCCAACATGTAGTATCTAGCCTTATTATCTTCATCTATCCACTTATCCAGAGATGCTCTCTGCTCAGTGGATGGACGAGCTGGTAAGGTGGGAGGGTCCTGGTCCAATACATTAGTTAACTTCTCAAAACCCAAAATAATTTTGAAGTTCCAGAGCCAATCCTTGTAATTTGGTTCGGTCAGTCTATGGGTGTCCAGGATTCGAGCTAGTGGATTGGATGCAGACATTTTCTTATAGAGAGTCAAAGTTTCTAGTTAGATATTGTAATTAAGACTCAACCAATTTATTTAAAAATTTTATTTTTAAATAAATTAGCTCTCACTATTTTCTAGGATCCTTACACTCCCTTTGTAGAGATGCAAAAATCTCCATGATTACTGATTTCTAGTGGATGGTGCGGTCCCACCAACTGACTCATCACCACACCTAACAATTATTGGTAATGGGTTAGCCAATGAGTGAACAACTCTTGTTTAATGATTCTCTAATCATGATGCACCCAAACTTGATCTCTAATTCATGAATCTCATCATGTTCGAAATATTGATCCACTCCTTAGTTAAGCCAAACCCACTATTTGCACAGATTGGATTCCTAATTACGTCTCTGACCATATCTAAAATATTGAGCCCAATTCATCCTTCAGCCCGTAGCATCAAATGCTTAATAAACATGGTTGCATCTTTCCGGTGCAACTGAGCCACTGTAACCAATCGAGAACAATCAACCTCGGAAAGGGCCCGCACATCTACAATGGTGGAAGACCTTAGACTTAATCTTTTCTTAGGAAGATTTGATTTAGGTCTCATTAAACGAGACTTGACATAGTCATAACCATTATGACTAACCTAGTGGCATGGGTCAGCTTGGATTATTAATCACCTCAGATCAGAACTGAGTCAACAAACATGGCCAGGTAAGTGAGACCGGCGGAAGGGATATGCCATTAACTCGACAAGAACGCATTTGAGTCGAGTAGCTCCCAATTAAAAACTAGTCGATCGTATCTGCCAAACTTACCTTAAACACCAAATTATTTAGCTAGAACCAATTGAGTTAGCCAACAATCTAGACTCTAACCACTGAGCCTAATTAGGTCCTAGCTTGATCGATCACTTATGTGACTCGATCTTGACCCAGACTTAATCCTATTAGGCTGGTTAATTTTAGCAGTGTTGATCCCATCTAACCAACTCTTGATTCGGTTTGATCAACCACTTAGACCTAATTGAGCTACCCAAGTTCGAACCTAATTTTATGAACATATCTTAGATCTAAAAATTCTTAATTTTAGACCTAATATATTTCATAATCTTAATTCTTAATTAAGTTTAGGGTTCATAAATAAAACATGCAAATAAGATCCTAGGGTTTCAGAATCTAGGGTTTTGCAGAAAGTAAGTTTTTAATTTTTGATTAAGGATGAACGCGCAGCACCCCTACACATCATAAGAACATCCCATCAAATAAGAGGAGAGGGTCTTTAAATCCTACTTTGTTCTTATGACCGGACGGCCAAGGGAAATGCCTTAATCAGAAATACAACTAATCTACAAAACTAATTAGATCTAAGCATGTATCTCATATAAGAAAATTGATCTAATTAAAATATGTTTTGTATACATCATATCGTGCATATTTTTTAGATCTAAATTATCTTATAATCATCTAAAAAATTAAATTTAAATTTGATCACATCAAATAAAATTTAATCTAGACCCTTTTGTAGGACTATTCTACAACTAGTCTAAACATGCAACTATCATATCTCATATGAAAAAAATTAAACTAAATTTATTTTTTATTTTTAGATCTAATTATAATATTTATAATATTATAAAATATTAAATAAATAAATCTTAAAATTATATTTAATCAAATAAAAATTATGATTATACTAGACTACACATAGAACAATTCTATTCCTAGTCTAGTTATATATCTCATACATATTAGATCTAGATTAATTAATTTTAATTTTATAATTTTCTAATTTTAGATCTAATCATATCTCATGTGATATCTAAAATACTAATTTATCAAATTAAATCAGATCTAAATAAATTTTAATGCAACCTGGCTCTGATACCAGTTGAAGAAAAAATTTTAATTTTTTGGGTCAGGTTCGTTCAAATCTGATTGGATCAAGAGGTATATTTCAAAAATTTTCTCTTAGATCTGATATTTTTTAGATCTAATTTTATGATTTGATAAATAAAAAAATTAAATTAAATTAAATCTAAATTAGTTTTACCTTGATATGGGTAATTCGATTACCCATTGATGATCCTACTGATTGCCTGATGTTATAGATCTAGCAACGCAAGCGCCTGGCCTCTACCCATATCCACTTGGATTGGATCTGAAGTCCTTCTCCTTCTCTTTCTTTTCTCCAAAAATTAGATCTAGATCTGATTTGGAAAATCTTCAAGACTTCTTCTAAAGATCAGTAGTCGTCTCTGCAGCAGTGATGCTTTCTTCTTTTCTCGTCAGCCTTTTCTTGCCTAGATCGCACCAAACTGAAGGCCCAACTTCCTTGGGCATGGAGAGGAGGGAGATAATCAGAAGATGGCATGAAGGAGGGAGACAGGCAGCCTTGGGGCATGGGCTAAGAGGAACTCACAAAAAGTTGGGTGCAGATAGGGTTTATTTATAGACCCTGCTGCGCCATGCAGTGCTGCATCATCTCGGCCAATTGCGTTACTTCGTGCAATCAGATCTAAATCTGATTGATGGGATGATATCACCTAATCTAATCAGATGAGAGCCCCATAGATTCATCCTTAGATGGTGCCTAAGACTGGTCAATGTCTATAGGTAAGGGTCACCTAGTTTGAATCCAAGAAGCAACCTGGAGTCCCATCCGTATGGGACTGCAGTGTTTATCCACATGGGGCGCACACCATCCTAGGCGTGCGCCCTCCATCTACCTACCAAATGGTAGGTGGACTTGATCCAAAAGTCTCTCCTATGGGTGCATGACACATGGGCAGATGTCCAAGGGTCAAAGGTCAATGTTTGACCAAAGTCAAAGGACAAGAATTAGTAGATGATGAAAAATGGCAGGTGTTGTCTCAAATTTTTCTCATAAATTAGGATAATTCTTTTTTGACCTGGACAAGCTCTAGTTAGATCAGGTAGAGGTACCTGAGTGAGCACAAACATATTTGGCTCAGTCGAGACAACTTCAAATGATAATAGAAGGAGAATGTTAGGCTCAATCATGTGTTAGCACAATTTTCTTGAACCTAATTGAATCTAATTCAAATCAATTGAATTGTGTTAGTCCAATTGATGATATCCAGATCTAAACCCTTGTTTGTATGATCCAATTAGGTTCAGTTCTGTATGGTAATGGGGTATGTCGTGATCCCTATCATCGACATCATCGAAACTTCTTTCGATGGATCAGAACTCTTCTGATTCAGACAACTGGAATGATCGATCATCTAAATCATTCTAATTACTCTCAAAATCCACCAGTGATACCTAGTAGTATATGGTGGCAACCCATTAAAACTAAAAATGAATCTCTCGGTACAGCTACTTGTGTGATTAAGTTCTTCTATCTTGAGCCATGATCAGATTAGGGTTAAGGTGAACTCGTCAAACCCTAATTTCTATCATATGATTTAATCATTTGATTTAAGTCCGATGTAAAAACCTTAATAGAAACTCTTTCTATTATTTCACTCTCTACCACAGCCATGGGCTTATGGACTTGATTCCCATGATCATCATAGGGCTGCTCCTCATCCACTGAGCTAGATAGATTCCATCTTGGTGCAATCTAATTCCTACAATGAACATGCTATAGCCAACATACACCTCAGGATTCTGAATGGCTAGGAGATCGAGTCATGGTGTAGTCAAATTATAACACCCTCAAGGTGAACTGCCGATGCACCTCGGGTCAAAGAACCAGACATACCCTATAGCTTCGAGTCAGTCATCGATGAAAAGGTAGACTTACTTATGACTACTCGAGGTGGTCACACTCAGTGCCCCCTCATTCTCTAACGAGTACCTGTACTCTTGCACTAATGTCTCTACACCATAGACTCAAGACTCCTCTATTATAAAGAAGTGATTGTACACTAACCTTCTAGATCAATCTCCATCCTCATGATGATCCTACGGTCAGGAGCATTTTATGAGTTAATAATGAAAATTCTTGTCTTAAATTTTCAACTCTTAAAAATAAGAATTATCATTACCATTAACTCAAGGGATGTATCACAGACACTAAATACACATATGTAATATAAAATAATTCATTTTATTATTTACAGTCAAAATTATAATTTTGCTCCTAAAAGTGTATTACAAGTGTCAACCAATTCTAGCTTCTAGGGCACACATATCTAACAATAGCATCGTCCATCTATTTTCATTTCCAAGGCATCCATAAAAATTTTCTTCCTTTCATTTCATTTGGATCCTTAGTGTACCTGCAAAGTCACTTAATAATTTTTGGTACCCAAGTAATCTTGGGTCCATAGGAGTTAGTATTCGAGGTTCCCTTTGGAATCCAAATTTGTTTGATCAAAGTTTGGCCAATTCTTTTAAAATTATATTTAGAAATTTTATGGCCTACTTTGTTACATTTAGAACATGTAATTGAATAATTTTTAAATGAAGCTTTGCTAAACATATTTTTGATAAATTTCTATTTTTTTAATGAATTATAATCAATTTCTACTTTATCAAAAATGACCTTTTGATTATCTAAAATTGTTTGAAGCTTTTGAGATCCAATTATAAATATTTTAAGCATGGGCTTCAAGTTTTCAATCTCTTTTCTTAATTTTTCTTTTTCTTCCATAAGAGATTTCTTTTCTTCTAATAATTTTTCTTTCTCTTCAATGTGAAGTTTTGATTTTTCAAATTCCTCTTTCAACTTAATAATTTCTTCAACTAAAGATTTTTCATATTTAAAAAGTACATTCTTTTCTTTAGCCAAAGAATTTATTTCTTTCAAAAGATCTTCTTTTTGACTCAAAAGATTATTCTTTTCATCATCTAAAAGAAGATTTGATCTTTTAAGCTCTTTATTTTTGAGCCTTAAATTTTTGTATTCATTCATTAAATTGTTACAGGCTTCATATAATTCATCAAATGTAAATTGAAAAGAGTTCTCTGAATTTACCTCATCTTCATTGATCATGATGCAAAGATTTGTAGCACTTTCTTTCTTCTTTTCATTTCTCATTTCTTTACTTTGCTCTCCCTTAATTAATGCTTTCTTCTTCTTTTGTTTCCTCTTCTTCTTCTTCTTTTCATTCTCATGAACCAGGAGGCATAGGTTGGAGTGAGCTTCCTTAACTTCTTGGAAGCTTGATTCCTCTTTTTGATTTACTCCCTCATAAATTTTTTTTAATTTCTCCCATACATGTTTTGCTGAAATACATGAAGAAATTGCATTAAATACATTGAAGTCTAAGAAGCAATAAAGAATGTTCAAGGCCTTAGCATTTAGATGCATTGATTCTCTATCAATAAATGATGTATTTTGTGTGTAAGGGCTATTGGCAATAATCTTCCATAGATTATAGTCATGTGCTTGAATGAAGATTTTTATCCTAGCTTTCCAATAAGTATAATTTGAACCATCAAATAATGGGCGTCGATCAATGGAATGGCCTTCATTAAATAAAGAATCTATTTGGGTCACCTAAATCTTTAGCTCTTGATGGTTAGATCAACAATCAATTATAGAGCACCTACTCTTACACTAATTATTACCCAGAGGTAGCAACCCAAGGAAGGGTGAATTGGGTTCTTATAAAAGCTTTGGCCAAATTTAATTCTAAGCAATTATGTTCTTTGATTTTAATCTAAGTGGTGAGGTTGAGATGTATATAATATAAGCAGTGAAATTAAGATAACAAAATCAAACTGTGAAAGTAAAGTTAGAATTATAAGCATGCAAAGTACATAGAAAGATAGAAGAAAAAAGCACAATACAAATACACAAAGATTTATAGTGGTTTAGAGCAATCCGCTTCTACGTCCACTCTCCAAGTTTTTCTTAAGAATTCTACTATAATCTACCCTTGATTATAGTGTGTTTGTTTTCCCAGGCTCACAAACAAACATAGTTGGTTTTCAAAGGAGCACCAACCAAATGTTAGATATATATGTGCCCTAAAAGTCAGAATTGGCTGACACTTGTAATACACTTCTAGGGGCAAAATTATAATTTTGACTATAAATAATAAAATGGATTATTTTCTATCACATATGTGTATTTAGTGTCTGTGATACATCCCTTGAGTTAATAGTAATGATAATTCTTATTTTCAAGAGTTGAAAATTTAAGACATGAATTTTCATTTATTAACTCATAAAAGGCTCCTGACCGTAGGATCGTCATGAGGATCATGATTGTTCTAGAAGATTAGTGTACAACCGCTTCTTCATAGTAGATGAGTCTTGAGTCTATGGTGTAGAGACATCAGAGTGAGAGTATAGATACTCATTAGAGAATGAGGGTACTGAGCGTGACCATCTCGAGTAGTCATAAGGAAGTCTACCTTTTCGTCGATGATTGACTCAAAGCTGCAGTGGTGTGTCTGGTTGTTTGACCTGAAGTGCATCAGTAGTTCACATTGAGGATGTTATAGTTTGACTACACTATGACTATGTCTCCTAGCCATTCGGAATCCTGAGGTGTATGTTGGCTATAACATGTTCATTATAGGAATTGGATTGCACCAAGATGGAATCTATCTACCTCGGTAGGTGAGGAGCAGTCTTATGATGATTATGAGAATCAAGTCCATAAGCCCATGGCCGTGGTAGAGAGTGAAATAATAGAAAAAGTTTCTATTAAGGTTTTCACATCGGACTTGAATCGAATGATTAAATCATATGATAAGAATTAGGGTTTGATGAGCTCACCTTAACCCTAATCTGATCGGGGCTCAAGATAGAAGAATTTAATCACATAAGTAGCTACATCAAGCTATTTTTTTTTAGTTTTGATGGATTGCCACCATATACTGCTAGGTGTCATTGGTGGATTTTGGAAGCAAATAGATTGATTTAGATGATCGATCATTCCAGTTGTCAGAATCAGAAGAGTTCTAATCCATCGAAAGGAGTTTCGATGATGTTGATGATGGAGATCATGACAAATCCCATTACCATATAGAACTAAACCTAATTGGGTCACACAAATAAGAGTTTCGATCTAGATATCATCAATTTGACTAACCCAGTTTAATTGATTTGAATTAGATTCAATTAGGTTTAAGAAAATCATGCTAGAACATGATTGAGCCTAACATTCTCCTTCTATTATCATTTGAAGTTGTCTCGACTAAGCCAAATATGTTTGTGCTCACTCAAGTACCTTTACCTAGTCTAACTAGAGCTTGTTCAGATTAGAAAAGGATTGTCTTAATTTATGAGATAAATTTGAGACAACACCTGCTATTTTTTATCACCTGCTAATTCTTATCCTTTGACTTTGGTCAAATGTTGACCTTTGATCCTTGGACATCTGCCCATGTGTCATGCGCTTATTAGAGAGCAGATAGGGGCTTGTCCCCTCATTGAAATTTAGAAAGGATGGGGCATATGCCTAGGATGGCGTGCGATGCCTGGAGTCCCATACGAATGGAACTTTAGGTTGCTTCTTGGATTCAAACTAGGTGACCCATACCTATAGACTTTGACCAATCTAAGGTGCCAGCTAAGGATGAATCTATGGAGCTCTCATCTGATTGGATCAGGTGATGTCATCCCACCAATTAGATTTAGATTTGATTGCATAAGGCAATGCGACTGATCGGGATGATGCAGCACTGCATGGCGCAGCAGGGTCTATAAATAAACTCTGTCTGTGCCCAACCTGAAGAGAGCTTTTTCCTAGCTGTGCCCTAAGGCTGCCCCTCTACCTCCTCCATGTCATCTTCTAATCCTCTCTCTCCTCTCCATGCCTAAGGGAAGTTAGGCATGAGTTTGGTGCGATTTAGGCAATCAAAAGGCGATGAGAAAGCAAGAAGGCAGCCCTGCTACAAGAGACAGCAGCACATCTTCAAAAAGAGTTTTGAAGATCCTCCAAATTAGATTCAGATCTAATTTTTAAAGAAAAAAAGAGAAGAAGAAGATCTCTAGATCCAACCTGAGTGGATACAGATAGAGGTCAGGCACTTGCATGGCTAGATCCAGAACCTCAAGCAATTAGCAGGATCATCAACGGGTAATCGGATTACCCAATATCAAGGTAACATTAATTTAGATTTAATTTAATTTAATTTTTTTATTTATCAAATCATAAAATTATTAGATATATGTGTCCTAGAAGTCAGAATTGCCTGGCACTTGTAATACACTTCTAGGGGCAAAATTATAATTTTGATTAATATCAATAAAATGGATTATTTTCTATCACATATGTGTATTTAGTGTCTGTGATACATCCTTTGAGTTAATGGTAATGATAATTCATATTTTCAAGAGTTGAAAATTTAAGACATGAATAATCATTGTTAACTCATAAAATGCTCCCGACCATAGGATCATCACGAGGATGGTGATTGATCCGGAAGGTTGGTGTACATTCGCTTCTCTTTAGTAGATGAGTCTTGAGTCTACGGTGTGGAGACACTAGAGCGAGAGTACAGATACTCATTAGAGAATGAGGGCACTGAGCGTGACCACCTCGAGTAGTCATTAGGGAGTCTACCTTCTCGTCAATGACTGACTCGATGCTGCAGTAGTGTGTCTGGTTCTTTGACCTGAGGTGCATCGGCAGTTCACCTTGAGGGTGTTATAGTTTGACTACACCATTACTCGATCTCCTAGCCATATGGAACCCTGAGGTGTATGTTGGCTATAGCATGTTCATTGTAGGAACTGGATTGGCATCAAGATGGAATCTATCTACCTCGGTGGTAGAGGAGCAGCCCTATGATGATCATGAGAATCAAGTCCTAGAAGTCCATGGCCATGGCAGAGTGAAATAATAGAAAGAGTTTCTATTTAGATTTTCACATCGGACTCGAATCGAATGATTACATCATATGACAGAGACTAGGGTTTGACGAGTTTACCTTAACCCTAATCTGATCGGAGGCTCAAGATAGAAGAACTTAATCACACAGGATAGCTGCACCAAGAGGTTCGCATTCAGCTCTGATGGGTTGCCACCATATACTGCTAGGTGTCACTGGTGGATTTTGGGAGCAATTAGAATGATTTAGATGATCGATCATTCTAGCTATTCGAATCAGAAGAGTTCTGATCCATCGAAAGGAGTTTCGATGATGTCGATGATAGAGATCATGACATATCCCATTACCATATAGAACTGAACCTAACTGGGTCACACAAACAAGGGTTTGAATCTGGTGATCATCAATTGAACTGATCTAGTTCAATTGATCTGAATGAGATTCAATTAGGTTCAAGAAAATCGTGCTAGCACTCGATTGAACCTAACGTTCTTCTTTTGCTATCATAAATAAGTTGTCCTGTCTGAGCCAAAGGAGTTTGTGCTCAATCAGAGGCCTTCATATGGTCTGACTGGAGGTTGTCCAAGTCAGAAAAGGTTGTCTTATTTTGTAAGACATTACCTGCCATTTTTGGTCACCTGCCATTTCTTGTTCTTTGACTTTGGTCAAAAGTCTACCTTTGACTGGTCAAATGTTGACCATTGACACTTTGACTTTTGACCACATGTCATGCACCTATTGGAGAGCTGGTGGGGGCCTGTCCCCTGCCAGAACCTGGCAAGGAAGAGGGCGCATGCCACCCTTGGCGTGTGCCCAAGTTGGAGGCGCCTAGGAGTCCCTGTTGGATAGGGACTCCATCTCCTTTTTGGATTCCAATTAGAGTTCTCCTAAGAACCAACTTTGACTGATCTTAGGCACCCTCTAAGTAGAAATCCAGGGGACTCTATTTCCACCAATTAGATTTAGATCTGATTTCACAAAGAGTTATGATTGATTGGAAAGAAGAGAAGTTGGATCACAGACAGTCTATAAATAAGACCCTGCACCCAACCTAGATTGTGATTTTGGAAGTGATTGAAAGGAATCATAATTCCCATGCCCCAAGGCTGTCTCTCCCCTCTTCCTCCATGCCAAACCACCTTCTCCCTCTCCTCTCCATGTCCAAAAGGAGTTTTGGATTTTTGGTTGGTGCGATCCAGATCAAAGAAAGGTGAGTAAAAGCTAGAAGGCTGCGCTGCTGCAAAGGACAACTGCTGATCTTCAAAAGGAGTTTTGAAGATCCTCCAGATCAGATCCAGATCTAATTTTTGGAGGCATGATAGAGAAGAAGAGGATCTCCAGATCCAACCTGAGTGGATATCGGTAGAGGCTAGGCGCTTGCATGGCTAGATCCAGAACCTTCCGCTGCAAACAGGATCATCAACGGGTAATAGGATTACCCATATCAAGGTAAATTAAATTTGATTTAATTTATCTTAATTTTATTTTAATTTATTAAAATAATAAGAATTAGATCTAAAATATCTTAGATCTGATCTAGATCAAGAGAAAAAAATTTTGAAATATATCTCTTGATCTGATCAGATCTGAACGAACCTGGTCCGGGAAATCAGGATTTTCCTTCAACTGGTATCAGAGCCAAGGTTCTAAAAGTATTTAGATCTAATTTTAAATTTATTTTAATTAGAAAATAAATAATTTTAGATGTCACATGAGATGTGATCAGATCTAAAATTAGAAAAAATTAAAATTAAATGATTTGGATCTAAGATTAGAAAATATGCATGACTAGTTCTAAAATAGAATAGTTCTATAGAATAGTCTTGCATGTTTTCAATTTAATTTGATTAAATCATATTTTAGATCTATTTATTTACTATTTTTTGATATTATAATGGTTATAATAACATCTAAAAAATAGTAAATAAAAATTATTTAATTTTAAATATCATATGAGATATGATTGATGCATGTCTAGACTAGTTGTAGAATAGTTCTACATAATTATCTAGATTAGAATTTATTTTGATTAGATCAATTTAAATCTAATTTTTTAGATTATTATGAGATAATTTAGATCTGAAAATATGCATGATTCGATACATGAGATGTATGCAAAATATGCCATGATTAGATCTAATTTGTATATGAGATATATGATATAGATCTAAAACTGTTTTGTAGTATTGCATGTTCCTGATTAAGGCGTTCCTCTTGGCCGTCCGGTCATAAGAATGAAGAAGGGTTTAAAGGCCCTCTCTTTCCATTCGATGGGGTGTTCTTATGATGTGTAGGGGTGCTGCGTGTTCGTCCTTAATCAGAAATCCAAAACTTACTTTCTGCAAAACCCTAGATCCTGAAACCCTAGGATTTATTGTGCATATTTTGTTTATGAACCCTACTTAATTAAGAATTAAGATTATGGAATATTAATTAGGTCTAAAATTGAGAATTTCAGATCTAAGACATATTCATAATACTGGGTTCGGGCTTGGGTAGCTCAATTAGGTCTAAGCGGTTGATCAAACCGAATCAAGAGTTGGTTAGATGGGATCAACAATGCTTAAATTGACCAGCCTAATAGGATTAAGTCTGGGTCAAGATCGAGTCACGATCAAGCAAGACCTAATTAGGCTCAGAGGTTAGAGTCTGGATTGTAGGCTAACCCAATTGGTTCTGGCTCAACAATTTGGTGTCTAAGGTAAGTTTGGCACATACGACCGACTGGTTTTTAATTGGAAGCTACTCGACCTGAATGCATTCTTGTACGAGTTAATGGCATATTCCTTCCACCGGATCTCACTTACCTGGCCATATCTGTTGACACAGTTCTGATCTGAGGTGGTCAATAATCCGAGCTAACCCATGCCACTAGGTTAGTCATAATTGTTATGACTATGACAAGTCTAGTTTAATGAGACCTGAATCAATTCTCCCTAAGAAAAGATTAAGTCTGAGGTCTTCCACCATTGTAGATGTGCGGGCCCTTCCCGGGGTTGATTGTTCTCGGCTGGATACAGTGGCTCAGTTGCACCGGAAGATGCAACCATGTCTATTAGGCATTGGATGCTATGGGCTGGAGGATGAGTTGGGCTCAATATTTTCGGATACGGTGAGAGACTCAATTAGGAACCCAGTCTATGCAAATGGTGGGTCTGACTTAACTAAGGAGTGGATCAATATTTCTGGATACGGTGAGATTCATGAATTAGAGACCAAGTTTGGGTGCACCATGATTAGAGAATCATTGAACAAGAGTTGTTCACTCATTGGCTAACCCATCACCAATAACTGTTAGGTGAGGTGATGAGTCAGTTGGTGAGACCGCACCACCCACTAGAAATCATTAATCATGGAGATTTTCGCATCTCTACAGAGGGAGTGTAGGGATCCGAGAAAATAGTGGGAGCTAATTTGTTTAAAAATAAAATCCCTAAACAAATTGGTCAAGTCATAATTACAGTATCTAACTAGAATCTTTGACTCTCTACAGGAAAATGTCTGCGTCCAACCCATTGGCACGTATCCTGGACACACATAGACTGACTGGACCCAATTATAAAGATTGGCTCAGGAACTACAAAATAGTTTTGGGTTTCGAGAAGTTAACCCATGTATTGGACCAGGACCCTCCCACCTTACCAGCCCGTCCATCCATTGAACAGAGAGCGTCTCTGAAAAAATGGATAGACGAAGATAATAAGGCCAGATATTACATGTTGGGCTCGATGTCTGATGAGCTCCAGCGCCAACATGAAGATATCGGGACTGCTCGCCAAATGTTGGCTCACCTGCAGGAGATGTTTGGTGAACAGAGTCGCGCAGCCAAATATCAAGTCACGAAATGACTTTTTAAGGCTAAGATGCGTGATGGGCAGTCAGTCCAAGATCACTGTCTGACAATGATCAAGGACATGGAAGAGCTTGAGAAGCTCGGTGTGAAGTTAGACTTGGACCTGCAGAACGATATTATTCTGCAATCCTTGACTGATGCATATGGGCAATTCATCATGAATTACCACATGCATAAACTTCAAAATTCCTTGGCCGAATTAATGAATATGCTGGTTACCGCTGAGCTTTCTATGAAAGGTTCTAAAGGCTCAGTTCTTGCTATGGAATGGACTTCTTCCAAAAGAAAGTCTTATGGAAAGAAAAAGAAGTCTGTGAAAAAGCAAAAGGTGGAAGGATCAAAGAAGAAGAAGGCAGAGCCGAAGAAAAAGGCCGATGTCAAAGGAAAGTGTTTCCATTGCAACAGCGACGGCCATTGGAAGCGGAACTGCCCTACTTACCTGGCCACCCTGAAGAACAAGAAGGAAGGTCCTTCTGGAGGTATGCTCGTTATTGAGTCTAACCTTACGGTTTCTTCTGCATCCAGTTGGGTGCTTGACTCTGGTTCTAGTGCTCATCTGTGCACTTCCATGCAGGGTCTTGAGGATAGCAGGAGGCTGAGGGATGGAGACATGATCCTACACGCATCGGTAATGGAGCAAGAGTTGCTGCAGTAGCCGTGGGAACATACCCTCTTCGATTACCATCTGGTTTAGACTTAGTTTTGAAAGACTGTTATTATGTGCCTGCAGCTAGCAGGAATTTGATTTCTGTTTCATGCTTAGCACAAGAAGGCTATGTGATCACCTTCTTTAAGGACCATTCTAACATTCTTTATGAAAGAAATAAAATTGCAAATGGTTTCCTTATTAATGGTCTTTATCAGCTACATATTGATGTACCTATTCTAACTATCGAGCAAAACGTGAATGCCAAACGACCTAGGGATAGTCCAAACGATAGATATCTATGGCACCTGAGATTAGGTCATATAGCAGAAGATAGGATCAACAAATTGGAGAAAAATGGGCTATTGAGTCCATTGACTTTCCGAGTCATATCCAACTTGTGAATCTTGTCTTCAAGGCAAAATGACTAAACTCCCTTTTGTTGGACATGGGGAGAGGGCCACAGATCTCCTTGCCCTAGTACATACTGATGTGTGCGGCCCATTTGATGTGCCGGCTAGAGGCAATTTTGTCTACTTCATTACCTTTACCGATGATCTGTCTAGGTATGGGTATGTGTATCTTATGAGACACAAGTCTGAAGCTTTTGAAAAGTTCAAAGAATTCAGACATGAAGTAGAAAAACAAACTGGAAAACCCATTAAGGTTCTTCGATCAGATCGAGGAGGTGAATACCTTAGCCGAGAATTCCTAGACTATCTCAAGGAAAATGGCATAGTCTCTCAATGGACTCCACCAGGAACACCTCAACTCAACGGGTTTCAGAATGGAGAAATCGGACTCTATTGGATATGGTTCGATCCATGATGAGCTTCACAGACCTCCCTGATTTTCTTTGGGGACACTCATTGTTAACTTCAATTCTATCTACTGAATAGGGTTCCCTCTAAAACCGTTCCTACCACACCGTATGAGATATGGCATGGTAAGAAACCAAGTCTGAGTCATCTCAGAATTTGGGGTTGTCCGGCTCATGTCAAAAGACAACAAGCGGACAAGTTAGAGTTTAGGTCCTTTAGAGCTCGATTCATAGGATATCCTAAAGAGTCATTAGGATACTATTTCTACATTCCAGAAGACCACAATGTGATTGTGAGTCGACATGCCATCTTTCTTGAAAAATAGTTTATTCAAGATAGCGGCATTGGAAAGCAGATTCAAGCTTGATGAGAAAGTCTCACAAGTACAACGAGCTAAGGACCAATTGGAACCAAATCAGGTTGAGCCAATAAGAACACTACCTCCTCCACCTCGTAGATCGAAAAGAGTTTTCCGTCCCCCTGAAGAGATACTTAGGTATTATTTCAGAGGAAGTAGAGGAAAATGTTCCTCGTAGGTAATGGTGCTCATGGTGATGATCCCAAAACCTACAACGAGGCGATATCAGATATCGACTCCTGAGAAATGGCTAGAGGCAATGCAGTCAGAAATTGACTCGATGCACTCAAACCAAGTCTGGACCTTGGTAGATCCACCAGAAGGTATAGTACCTATTGGGTGTAAATGGATCTTCAAGAGAAAGATTGGTGCAGATGGGAATGTGGAGACATTCAAGGCTAGACTAGTGGCAAAAGGTTATAGTCAATGCGAAGGCATTGACTATCAGGATACCTTTTCCCAGTGGCTATGCTAAAATCCATCCGCACATTGCTTGCCGTTGCAGCCTATTTCGATTATGAAATATGGCAAATGGACGTGAAAACGGCATTCTTAAATGGATATCTTGAGGAAGATATCTATATGGAACAGCCGCTAGGTTTCACATCCAGTGATACTGATCACAAGGTTTGCAAGCTGCAAAGGTCCATATATGGACTTAAGCAAGCATCTCGGAGCTGGAACACTCGTTTCAATGATGTGATCAAAATGTTTGGTTTCATCAAAAATGAAGAGGAACCATGTGTTTTCAAAAAGGTCAGTGGGAGCGCTGTTGTCTTCCTCGTATTGTACGTGGATGACATCCTCCTTATTGGGAATGATATTCCCATGATGACAACAGTCAAATTATGGTTGTCCAAGGAATTCTCCATGAAAGACCTAGGTGAAGCATCCTTTATTCTAGGAATTAAGGTCTATAGGGATAGACCGAATAGGATGCTAGGACTTTCACAGAAGATGTACATAGAGAAAGTACTAAAGAGGTTTAGTATGGAAAACTCTAAGAGGGGATTAATACCCTTCAGACATGGTATTCATCTTTCCAAGAAGATGTGCCCCAGCACACCTGAGGAAATAGAACGCATGAGCAAGATCCCTTATGCTTCTGCAATAGGGAGCCTCATGTATGCCATGCTATGTACACGACCTGATATAGCCCATGCTGTGAGTGTCACAAGCAGATATCAGTCAAATCCAGGTGAAGAACACTGGACTTCTGTGAAATGTATCCTTAAGTACTTGAGAAGAACTAAGGATATGATGTTGGTCTTTGGTAATGGAGAACTCCAAGTCCAGGGATACACAGACTCGGATTTCATGTCCGATATAGATGATCGAAAGTCGACATCTGGGAGTCTGTTTGTGTGCAATGGTGGTGCTGTCAGCTGGAAGAGTTTCAAGCAAATGGTGATAGCAGATTCCACCATGGAAGCAGAATATATCGCTGCATCAGAAGCTGCGAAGGAAGCATTCTGGTACAAGAAGTTTGCTACAGAAATTGGAGTAATGCCATCAGATGCCATTCCTCTATACTGCGACAATAATGGCGCCATAGCCCTTGCTAAGGAGCCGAGGTCTCACCAGAAATCCAAGCATATTGAGCGGCGATACCACCTCATCCGCGATTACCTCGAGAAGGGTTATGTCGAGGTCAAGAGAGTCAACTCCACAGATAATGTGGCAGACCCACTTACAAAGCCGTTGGGCCAGCAGAAGATCGAAGCCCACCTTGAGAAGATGGGACTTAGACTTGTAGCCAATTGGCTTTAGGACAAGTGGGAGATTGTTAGATATATGTGCCCTAGAAGCCAGAATTGGCTGACACTTGTAATACACTTCTAGGGGCAAAATTATAATTTTGACTAATATCAATAAAATGGATTATTTTCTATCACATATGTGTATTTAGTGTCTGTGATACATCCTTTGAGTTAATGGTAATGATAATTCATATTTTCAAGAGTTGAAAATTTAAGACATGAATAATCATTATTAACTCATAAAATGCTTCCGACCATAGGATCATCATGAGGATGGTGATTGATCCTGGAAGGTTGGTGTACAATCGCTTCTCTTTAGTAGATGAGTCTTGAGTCTATGGTGTGGAGACATCAGAGCGAGAGTATAGGTACTCGTTAGAGAACGAGGGCACTGAGCGTGACCACCTCGAGTAGTCATTAGGGAGTCTACCTTCTCGTCAATGACTGACTCGATGCTGCAGTAGTGTGTCTGGTTCTTTGACCTGAGGTGCATCGGCAGTTCACCTTGAGGGTGTTATAGTTTGACTACACCATTACTCGATCTCCTAGCCATATGGAAACCCTGAGGTGTATGTTGGCTATAGCATGTTCATTGTAGGAACTGGATGGCATCAAGATGGAATCTATCTACCTCGGTGGTAGAGGAGCAGCCCTATGATAATCATGAGAATCAAGTCCTAGAAGTCCATGGCCATGGTAGAGTGAAATAATAGAAAGAGTTTCTATTTAGATTTTCACATCGGACTCGAATCGAATGATTACATCATATGACAGAGACTAGGGTTTGACGAGTTTACCTTAACCCTAATCTGATCGGAGGCTCAAGATAGAAGAACTTAATCACACAGGTAGCTGCACCAAGAGGTTCGCATTCAGCTCTGATGGGTTGCCACCATATACTGCTAGGTGTCACTGGTGGATTTTGGGAGCAATTAGAATGATTTAGATGATCGATCATTCTAGCTGTTCGAATCAGAAAGAGTTCTGATCCATCGAAAGGAGTTTCGATGATGTCGATGATAGAGATCATGACATATCCCATTACCATACAGAACTGAACCTAACTGGATCACACAAACAAGGGATTTGAATCTGGTGATCATCAATTGAACTGATCTAGTTCAATTGATCTGAATGAGATTCAATTAGGTTCAAGGAAATCGTGCTAGCACTCGATTGAACCTAACGTTCTTCTTTTGCTATCATAAATAAGTTGTCCTGTCTGAGCCAAAGGAGTTTGTGCTCAATCAGAGGCCTTCATATGGTCTGACTGGAGGTTGTCCAAGTTCAGAAAAGGTTGTCTTATTTTGTAAGACATTACCTGCCATTTTTGTTCACCTACCATTTCTTGTTCTTTGACTTTGGTCAAAAGTCTACCTTTGATTGGTCAAATGTTGACCGTTGACCATTGACACTTTGACTTTTGACCACATGTCACGCACCTATTGGAGAGCTGGTGGGGGCCTGTCCCCCTGCCAGAACCTGGCAAGGAAGAGGGCGCACGCCACCCTTGGCGTGTGCCCAAGTTGGAGGCACCTAGGAGTCCCTGTTGGACAGGGACTCCATCTCCTTTTTGGATTCCAATTAGAGTTCTTCCTAAGAACCAACTTTGACTGGTCTTAGGTGCCCTCTAAGGAGGAATCTAGGGGACTCTATTCCCACCAATCAGATTTAGATCTGATTTCACAAAGAGTTATGATTGGTTGGGAAGAAGAGAAGTTGGATCACAGACAGTCTATAAATAAGACCCTGCGCCCAACCCAGATTGTGATTTTGGAAGTGATTGAAAGGAATCACAATTCCCACACCCCAAGACTGCCTCTCCCCTCTTCCTCCATGCCAAACCACCTTTTCCCTCTCCTCTTCACATCCAAAAGGAGTTTTGGATTTTTGGTTGGTGCGATCTAGATCAAAGAAAAGCGAGAAAAAGCTAGAAGGCTACGCTGCTGCAAAGGACAACTGCTGATCTTCAAAAGGAGTTTTGAAGATCCTCCAGATCAGATTCAGATATTATTTTTGGAGGCATGATAGAGAAGAAAAGGATCTCCAGATCCAGCCCGAGTGGATACCGATAGAGGCCTGGCGCTTGCGTGGCTAGATCCAGAACCTTCTACTACAAACAGGATCATCAATGGATAATAGGATTACCCATATCAAGGTAAATTAAATTTGATTTAATTTATCTAATTTCATTTTAATTTTTAAAATAATAATAATCAGATCTGAAACATCCCAGTTCTGATCTAGATTAAAGAGAAAATTTTTTTGAAATATATCTCTTGATCTAATCAGATCTGAACGAACATGATCTAAGAAATTAGGATTTTCCTTCAAAAATCAGATCTAAAAAATGTTAAATCTAATTTGGATTTAAGAGGAAATTTTTTAAATATGCCTCTCGATCCAATCAGATTTGAACAAATCTGACCCAAAAAAATCTGATTTTCTCCCTTCAACTGGTATCAGAGCCAAGTTGTATAAAATTTATTTAGATCTAATTTAATCTTATAAATTAATGATTTTAGATATCACATAACATGTGATTAGATCTAAAATTAGAAAATTAGATAATTAAAATTAATTAATCTAGATCTAAAATGTATGAGATAGATAACTAGACTAGGAATAGAATTATTCTATGTGTAGTCTAGTATTATCATAATTTTTATTTGATTAAATATAATTTTAAGATCTATTTATTTACTATTTTTTGATCTTATAAATGTTATAATTGGATTTAAAAATAGAAATTAAATTAAATTTAATTTATTCATATGAGATATGATAGTTGCATGTTTAGACTACTTGTAGAATAGTTCTACAAAAGGATCTAGATTAAATTTTATTTTATGTGATCAAATTTAAATTTAATTTTTTAGATGATTATGAGATAATTTAGATCTAGAAAATATGCATGATATGATATATGCATAAACATGTTTTAATTAGATCAAATTTTTATATGAGATATATGCTTAGATCTAATTAGTTTTGTAGATTAGTTGTATTTTTGATTAAGGCACTCTCCTTAGCCGTCCGGTCATAAGAACAAAGTAGGATTTAAAGTCCTTCTTCTCCCATTCAATGGAGTGTTCTTATGATGTGTAGGGATGCTGCGCGCTCCTCCTTAATCAGAAATTGAAGAACATACTTTCTACAAAATCCTAGATCCTGAAATCCTAGGATCTTATTTACATATTTTGTTTATGAACCCTAAACTTAATTAAGAATTAAGATTATGAAACATATTAGATCCAAAATTAAGAATTTTTAGATCTAAGATATGTTCATAAAATTGGGTTCGGGCTTGGGTAGCTCAATTAGGTCTAAGCGGTTGATCAAACCAAATCAAGAGTTGGTTAGTTGGGATCAATAGTGCTTAAATTGACTAGCCTAATAGGATAATGTCTGGGTCAAGATTGAATCACGTGAGTGATCGATCAAGCTAAGATCTAATTAGGCTCAGTGGTTAGAGTCTGGATTGTAGGCTAACCCAATTGGTTCTGGTTCAATAATTTGGTGTCTAAGGTAAGTTTGGCAGATACGATCGACTGATTTTTAATTGGAAGCTACTCGACTTGAATGCATTCTTGTCGAGTTAATGACATATCCCTTCCACTGGTCTCACTTACCTGGCCATGTTTGTTGACTCAGTTCTGATTTGAGGTGGTCAATAATCTGAGCTAACCCATGCCACTAGGTTACTCATAATGGTTATGTCTATGTCAAGTCTAGTTTAATGAGACCTAAATCAAATATCCCTAAGAAAAGATTAAGTCAAGGTCTTCCACCATTGTAGATGTGCGAGTCCTTCCCGGGGTTGATTGTTCTCGACTGGTTATAGTGGCTCAGTTGCACCAGAAAGATGCAACTATGTCTATTAGGCATTGGATGCTACTGGGTGGAGGATGGATTGGGCTCAATATTTCGAATACGGTGAGAGACCCAATTAGAAATTCAATCTATGCAAATGGTGGGTCTAACTAAACTAAGGAGTGGATCAATATTTTAGACACAGTGAGATTCATGAAATAGAGACCAAGTTGGGGTGCACCATAATTAGAAAATCATTGAACAAGAGTTGTTCACTCATTGGCTAACCCATCATCAATAACTATTAGGTGAGGTGATGAGTAAGTCGGTGGGACTGCACCACCCACTAGAAATTAGTTATCGTAGAGATTTTTGCATCTCTACAGAGGAAGTGTAGGGATCCAAGAAAATAGTAGAAGCTAATTTATTTAAAAATAAAATATCTAAATAAATTGATTAAGTCTTAATTACAACATCTAACCAAAAACTTTGACTCTCTACAAGAAAATGTCTGCATCCAACCCATTAGCATGAATCCTAGACACCTATAGACTGACCGGATCAAATTACAAAGATTGGCTTCGGAACTACAAAATTATTTTGGATTTTGAGAAGTTAACTCGTGTACTAGACCAGGACCTTCCTACCTTACCAGCTCGTCCATCTGCTGAGCAAAGAGCATCTCTGGATAAGTGGACAGACGAAGATAATAAAACCAGATACTACATATTGGACTTGATGTCTGATGAACTTCAGCACCAATATAAAGATATCAGGACTGCTTGCCAAATGTTGGCTCACCTATAGGAGATGTTTGGTGAACAGAGTTGCGCAGCCAAGTATCAAGTCACTAAATGACTATTCAAGGCTAAGATGCATGATGGGCAGTCAGTCAAAGATCATTGTTTGATGATGATCAAGGACTTGAAAGAGCTTGAAAAGCTTGAAGTAAGGTTGGACTTGGATCTGCAGAATGATATAATTCTACAATCCTTGACTGATGCATATGGGCAGTTCATCATGAACTACCATATGCATAAACTTCAAAATTTCTTGACCGAACTTATGAACATGCTGGTTACCGCTGAGCTTTCCATGAAAGATTCTAAAGGCTCAGTACTTGCTATGGAATGGACTTTTTCTAAAAGAAAGTCTTTTGGAAAGAAGAAGAGGTCTGTGAAAAAGAAGAAGGTGGAAGGAGGAAAGAAGAAAAAGGCAGAGCTGAAGAAGAAGGCCGCTGACAAAGAAAAGTATTTCCATTGCAACAATGATGGCCACTGGAAGCGAAACTGCCCTACTTACCTGGCCACCCTAATGAAAAAGGAGGCAGGTCCTTCTGGAGGTATGCTCGTTATTGAGTCTAACCTTACGGTTTCTTCTGCATCCAGTTGGGTGCTTGACTCTGGTTCTAGTGCTCACTTGTGCACTTCTATGCAAGGATCTTGAGGATAGCAGGAGGCTGAGGGATGGTGAGATGATCCTGCACATTGAAAATGGAGCAAGAGTTGCTGCCGTGGCCGTGGGAACATACCCTCTTCGACTACCATCTGGTTTAGACTTAGTATTAAAAGACTGTTATTATGTGCCTAGCAGCAAGCAGGAATTTGATTTCTGTTTCTTGCCTTGCATTAGAAGGCTATGTAATTAGTTTTCTTAAGGACCATTGTAACATTCTTTATGAAAGAAATAAAATTGCAAGTGGTTTTCTTATTAACGGATCTTTATCAGTTACATATTGATGTATCTATTTTTAATTTCGAGCAAAATGTGAATGCCATAAAATCAAAACATCCTAGGGATAGTCCAAATGATAGATATCTATGGCACCTAAGATTAGGTCATATAGCAGAAGATAGGGTTAACAAATTGGAGAAAATTGGACTATTGAGTCCGTTGACTTTCGAGTCATATCCAATTTGTGAATCCTGTCTTCATGGCAAAATGACTAAACTCCCTTTTGTAGGACATGGGGAAAGGGCCACGGATCTTCTTGCCCTAGTACATACTGATGTGTGCGGCCCATTTGATGTGCCGGCTAGAGGCAACTTTAGTCTACTTCATAACCTTTACCGATGATTTATCTAGGTATGGATATGTGTATCTTATGAGACACAAGTCTGAAGCTTTTGAAAAGTTCAAAGAATTCAGACATGAAGTAGAAAAGCAAATTGAAAAACCCATTAAGGTTCTTCGATCAGATCGAGGAGGTGAATACCTTAGTCGGAAATTTTTGGACTATCTCAAGAAAAATGGCATAGTCTCTCAATGGACTCCACCAGGAATACCTCAACTCAATGGGAATTTCAGAATGGAGGAATCGGACCCTATTAGATATGGTCCGATCCATGATGAGCTTCACAGACCTCCCTGATTTTCTTTGGGGATACTGTTTGTTAACTGCAATATACTTACTGAATAGGGTTCCTTCTAAAATCATTCCTACCACACCGTATGAGATATGGCATGGTAAGAAACCAAGTCTGAGTCATCTCAGAATTTGGGGTTGTCCGGCTCATGTCAAAAGACAACAAGCGGACAAGTTAGACTTTAGGTCCTTTAGAGCTCGATTCATAGGATATCCTAAAGAGTCATTAGGATATTATTTCTACATTCCAGAAGATCACAATGTGATTGTGAGTCGACATGCCATCTTTCTTGAAAAATAGTTTATTCAAGATAGCGGCATTGGAAAGCAGATCAAGCTCGATGAGAAAGTCTCACAAGAGCAACGAGCTAAGGACCAAATGGAACCAAATCAGGTTAAGCCAATCCAGTCACTACCTCCTCCACCTCGTAGATCGAAAAGAATTTCTCGTCCCCCTGAGAGGTACTTAGGTACTATTTCAGAGGATGTAGAGAAAATGTTCCTCATAGGTAATGGGGTTCATGGTGATGATCCCAAAACCTATAACGAGGCGATATCAGATATCGACTCCTGAGAAATGGTTAGAGGCAATGAAGTCAGAAATTGACTCGATGCACTCAAACCAAGTCTGGACCTTGGTAGATCCACCAGAAGGTATAGTACCTATTGGGTGTAAATGGATCTACAAGAGAAAGATTGGTGCAGATGGAAATGTGGAGACATTCAAGGCTAGATTAGTGGCAAAAGGTTATAGTCAATGCGAAGGCATTGACTATCAGGATACCTTTTCCTAGTAGCTATGCTAAAATCCATCCGCACATTGCTTGCTGTTGCAGCCTATTTCGATTATGAAATATGGCAAATGGACGTGAAAACGGCATTCTTAAATGGATATCTTGAGGAAGATATCTATATGGAACAGCCGCTAGGTTTCACATCCAGTGATGATGATCACAAGGTATGCAAGCTGCAAAGGTCCATATATGGACTTAAGCAAGCATCTCGGAGCTGGAATACTCATTTTAATGATGTGATCAAAATATTTGATTTCATCAAAAATGAGGAGGAGCCATGTGTCTTCAAAAAGGTCAGTGGGAGCGCTGTTGTCTTCCTCGTATTGTACGTGGATGACATCCTCCTTATCGAAAATGATATTCCCATGTTGACCATAGTTAAAATATGGTTATCTAAAGAATTCTCCATGAAAGACCTAGGAGAAGCATCCTTTATTCTAGGAATTAAGGTCTATAGAGATAGACCGAATAGGATGCTAGGACTTTCACAGAAGATGTACATAGAGGAAAGTACTAAAGAGGTTTAGTATGGAAAACTCTAAGAGGGGTTTAGTACCCTTCAGACATGGCATTCATCTTTCCAAGAAGATGTGCCCTAGCACACCTGAGGAAATAGAACGCATGAGCAAGATCCCTTATGCTTCAGCAATAGGGAGCCTCATGTATGCCATGTTATGTACACGACCTGATATAGCCCATGCCTGTGAGTGTCACGAGCAGATATCAGTCGAATCCAGGTGAAGAACACTGGACTTCTGTGAAATGTATCCTTAAGTACTTAAGAAGAACTAAGGATATGTTACTGGTCTTTGGCAATGGAGAACTCCAAGTCCTAGGGGTATACAGACTCAAATTTTATGTCCGATGTAGATGATCGAAAGTCGACATCTGGGAGTCTGTTTGTGTGCAAGGTGGAGCTGTCAGTTGAAAAAGTTTCAAGCAGACAGTGATAGCAGATTCACCATGGAAGCAGAATATATCGCTACGTCAGAAGCTACAAAGGAGGCATTCTGGTACAAGAAGTTTGCTGTAGAGATCGGAGTGATGCCATCAGATGCCATTCCTCTGTACTGCGACAACAATGGCACCATAGCCCTTGCTAAGGAGCCGAGGTCTCACCAGAAATCCAAGCACATCGAGTGGCAATACCACCTCATCCGTGATTACCTCGAGAAGTGTTACGTCGAGGTCAAGAGAGTCGACTTCGTAGACAATACGACGGACCCGCTTATAAAGTCGTTGGACCAGCAGAAGATTGAAACCCACTTTGAGAAGATGAAACTTAGATTTGTAGCCAATTGGCTTTAGGTCAAGTGGGAGTTTGTTAGATATGTGTGCCCTAGAAGTCAGAATTGGCTGATACTTATAATACACTTCTAAGGGCAAAATTATAATTTTAACTATAAATAATAAAATGGATTATTTTCTATCACATATGTGTATTTAGTGTCTGTGATACATCCCTTGAGTTAATGGTAATGATAATTCTTATTTTCAAGAGTTGAAAATTTAAGACAAGAATTTTCATTATTAACTCATAAAATGCTCCTGACCGTAGGATCATCATGAGGATGGTGATTGATCCAGAAGGTTGGTGTACAATCACTTTCTTTATAGTAGATGAGTCTTGAGTCTATGGTGTAGAGACACCAGAGCGAGAGTACAGGTACTCGTTAGAGAATGAGGGCACTGAGCGTGACCACCTCGAGTAGTCATAAGGAAAGTCTACCTTCTCGTCGATGACTGACTCGAAGCTGCAGTGGTGTGTCTGGTTCTTTGACCTGAGGTGCATCGACAGTTCACCTTGAGGGTGTTATAGTTTGACTACACCATGACTCGATCTCCTAGCCATTCGAAATCCTGAGGTGTATGTTGGCTATAGCATGTTCATTGTAGGAATTGGATTGCACCAAGATGGAATCTATCTACCTCGGTGGATGAGGAGCAGCCCTATGATGATCATGAGAATCAAGTCCATAAGCCCATGGCCATGGCAGAGAGTGAAATAATAGAAAGAGTTTCTATTAAGGTTTTCACATCGGACTTGAATCGAATGATTAAATCATATGATAGAAATTAGGGTTTGACGAGTTCACCTTAACCCTAATCTGATCGGGGCTCAAGATAGAAGAACTTAATCACACAAGTAGCTGCACGAAGAGGTTCATTTTCAGTTTTGATGGGTTGCCACCATATACTGCTAGGTGTCACTGGTGGATTTTGGGAGCAATTAGAATGATTTAGATGATCGATCATTCTAGTTGTCTGAATCAGAAGAGTTTTTGATCCATCGAAAAGAGTTTCGATGATGTCGATGATAGAGATCATGACATATCCACATTACCATATAGAACTGAACCTAACTGGATCACACAAAACAAGGGTTTGGATTCTGGATATCATCAATTGGACTAACCCAATTCAATTGATTTGAATTAGATTCAATTAGGTTCAAGAAAATCATGCTAGCACACGATTGAGCCTAACATTCTCCTTTTTCTATCATTAAAAATTATCTCGACTGAGCCAAATGAGTTTGTGCTCACTAAAGTACCTTTACCTGGTCTGACTGGAGCTTGT